>APFE031353246.1:117331-134464 GCA_000404065.3 Pinus taeda
TAAAATTTTCTTTTTAAAACTTTTTATTTTTTAACATGCCCGTCAATATGATGTTTTTGAAAATGAATGGAAAGTTGAGAATGATGTGGAAGTTTTAGATTAAAACGTATTTTACGGGTAAAAATGCGAAATAAGGGCATACGGGCGTCAAATTTAACCCCTGATTTGTAGAATGAGATGAGAGGCTAACCCGATTCTTAGAATCACTAATTAAAAGTATATAAAAATGTAATTATAAATAAAAAACTACGCCCCTCAGCCCCTGGGCGGGCTCTACTCGATTCATAGGATGAGATGAGAGGCTAACCCGATTCTCAAAATGGGGTTGAGCTCACTCGGGGGCCTAAGGGGCTGTCTTCGTGGGCCGGTGGAGCTACAAAGAATCGTGTGAGCCCAGCCAAGGGCCTGCACAGGGCTGTGACCACTTGGACCCCTGGGTAGGCTCAATCCAATTTTGAGAATTAGGTGAGCCCCTCACCCATGTCTCGAAATCAGGTTGAGCATGCAAAGGGGCCCGAGGGGAGCCATTTTTTTTTTTTTTTTTTTTAATTTAGATTACTTGATGTTTTTATAATTCTTTTTTAAATGTTTTTGTTTTTTAAAAAATTATATATCTATTTTTTTATTTTTATTGTATTTTTTTTTTTTTTATTTTAATTATAAATGTTTTTTTTTTTTTTATGTTTCTTTCTTAATTTTTAAATGTTTTTTTATAATTTTTTTCTTGTTTTCTGCTTTTAATTTTTTTTAATTTATTTTTTTCATGTTTTCTTTTTGCTTTTTTTAACGGTTTTTTATTTATAGCTTATTGTATATTATATATATTTTTTTTTATTTTTTTTTCTTTTATTCTTTGTTTAATTTAATTTTAATTTTTATTTAAAATATATTTTCATCATTCCTTTTGGATTTTGTTTTTCAAATGTTATCATTTTATATAAAATTCAGAAAAAAAAAAAATTTTGCTATTTTTGAACACAGTTTTTCCATAATTTGTATTTGTCTTTTTAGCGAAATTTTCCTAAATCCATTTTTTTATTATTTTATATGCAAATGTGTATTTTATGTCAGTTTTTATTATTATTTTTTAATGACAATTATTTTATGTTATTGAAATATTATTAACAATAAATAAATAAATAAAACATGACCTCCAAAATATTAGTTTTATTATTATTTTTAACTTTGCAAAAAATTAAAATTTCATTATAAAATAGTGCAAAGGAAAACAAAAAATCAAAAAATTTGAAAACCCTTAAAAACCAAATATCTTATGAGAAAAACATGAAGATGAATAAGACAACTTTAAAAATGGTTAAATAATCGACATTTAATAAGAAAATTATGTATACTTAGGACATAAGAAAATTTAAAGTTTCAAAAATATGTCTTAAAAAAAATTATTTATGTTTTTCTAAATCTCCATGAAAAACCCCAACATTTAAAAAAATGATCCTCGCTTAATACATTAGAAAATTTAATGTGTCAAAAATAAGTCTGACGAAAGGGGTTGATGCCATATCAACACTTTTCAAAATTAGCATGAAAATCACCAACATTTGGAAACAAATGTTCTTACTTGATACATAAGAAATTTAAAGTGTCAAAATGATGCTAAAAAAACGGTTTAATTCGCCAAATCAATACTTTTCAAAATGAGATGTTTTTTGTACCTAAAAAAAAGCGAGTACTCGATACAATTCCCGTTTCAAATTTACATTGCTTCCTTTTATTAGATATATATATATATATATATAATATATATATTATATATATATATATATATAAAAGCTTTAGAATTTTTGGAATATCCAAACAAATGTTCCTTTTATTCTGGTGCCTTTCTAGCTTGTTCCTATTATCTTTTGGCATATGAGAGTATATGGTACAAGCAAATATCTAGAGATGTCCAATATTGGGATTCACACCTCTGAATACTTCTTTGGGAATCTTGTTGTCTAAACCTAGACAAGAACCCTATTTTGAATGTAGGCTATTGTATTTGTAGCTTCTCCCTAGAGGAACTTCGAAAAATATTGATCATGCAGCATAGCTCAAGAAACTTCCATGAAAAACTTGTTCTTTCTTTCAACCACACCATTCCGCTCGGCATTATAAGGTATAATATTTTCCTCCTTGAATCCATCATGCTTGCAAAATTAAATGAACTCATTTGATGTATACTCTCCACCATTTTTAGACCTAAGGACCTTGATCTTCTTCCCTATTTGATTCTCTATTAACGCCTTGAAGTCATTAAACATATCAAAAGACTGATCCTTGTGCTTGAAGTAGTATATCCATGTCTTCCTAGAAAAGATTATGTATTATAGATGGACACCAAGAGAGTTCATTGGCACAGGTCCATAGAGGACAGAATGAATGAGGTGAAGAATACCACCAAGGGGAATGGTCCCTTTGCATTATTTCCGCTGGCACATCCTAGATATACTCCATCATGACTAGGCTTAATATCACACATCCTAGAAAACAAATTCCTTAATTTTGGCAGGGCTTCATAATTTAGATGTGGCAACCTAGAGTGACATAGGTTACTTTGATGATTGTTGTCATGGACCATTACTAGCAAAGGTCTTCCCTTGACTCTATATAGCCCTTCAATTCTATATCCCAAGGTAAAATCATCCCTCATGTGAGATTTCGTAGGTCATGCGATGAATTTTCCACTACTATGGAAGTCGTAAAAAAATTATTTTTTGATTCATTTGATTCAATTTTACCCTTCTATTTCTTTCTCCTTGCAAACCTCGTCCAAAATATTTTCAACCCACTCATGAAAATTTATTCATCCATTGTTTGTTAATTTCATTGTGAGACAGCTAATAATTTTTTTTGTTGAATTAGTAATGTGGTCATGGACTTTCTTTATCTCGGTAGGGGCTTCTTCAATAAATATTTCATGTGCTTCTATAAAGAAACACACCCTAGCTTTTCCAATGGATAGTATGTTGAAACTTGCATATTTCTATAGTTGATTATTAGCTTTTGTCTACCACCATTATTGTATCTCTCCTACGGTTAACATTTATATTTTCATATTATGAGTACTCAAATCCAATAATACCATAAATTGAACCAATGTTGTAATATAGTATAAAGTAAGCATTTTTTTTTAGCAAGAAGAAAAGAACTGACTACAAAATCATAAGAAACACAAGGAATAAAGATGAGACAAAAAGTAGTGAGGAACCAACAAAGAAGCACTTATAATATAGATTCTCAAAAGTCAATTAGAACCAAAACATAGAGTTGTATACATAAATATACATATCATTTTCAAAAGGTTACAACAACTTAACCATCAAAAAAAACTTTTCCTAACAAAATCAAATAACCAACTAAACTACATATTCAACCAACTTACAATATATTCTTTTACATTGACTCAAACTTCCCTAGTTAGCTGAGTCGACTATACCCTCCAACAATAGTCATGGAGAGTGAAACCTCTAAGAGAAGAAGAACCCAAACATTGGAGACACTGGAGATAATTTCCTTGAAGATATGGATGTGATGGTTAGTATGTTTAAGGCTATTATGCATAGTCACACTAGCGGGAGCAACAACAATAGAGAAATTTATAGTTCAGTTATCGATATAGAGGTGAATTCGGTGGTGGAGACTGATCAACCATAGCATAGCCATAAGAAAAGAGGGAGAACGAGTTTAGATTTGTAGTGAAGAAGTGATCCCACCTTCCCACCCAAGTTAAGATCATAAATTCCCTATCATACTAATGGGTCCCATTAATAGGTATATTTTTCAATTTCATTGTGTTGCCCTCCAACCCTTAAAACTCTCCTTTTCTAACATTAATTCACATTTCTAGCCATAATATGCTTAGTAGGAAGACTAAAGAGTTTTTTTCATATTGTATGGCGTAATGTGATTAATTTGGAGGAAAAGAAGCATTTTTTGAGGCATTTACTATGAAGGGGCTTGATGGAGACAACCAATAGAGAATATAGGGGGATTATCCTTCTCATTAACTCTCTAACTTGGCTTGAGATCACAAAATCCTCACTCATAGATCGAATTCACTAGCATCTAAGGGACTCCTACTGCATGTGAAGATCAAGGAGTACCATATCCAAAAAATTGGATATCTTGGAGGGAATCACTTCTCTTTTCAACAGAGCACCATCAACTACCTTTTTGTGTAAATAAACCATCCAAGAAGCTCATTAGAATTTGAATTTTTAGTGTAGCGAGGAGTAGCTACTGAGAGCCTAGTGCTTGACATTTTTATTCTTATTTTTCATATGATGTATGTTAATATCATTTTTTTAATGAGAAGTTTACCATTGGTTTGCATATGACTTAGATTTGGAGGGCTAAAATCTTTGGGTTTGGTCCCAACCCTTAGGCTTTAGTCCCTCTCTTGCATTTATTTCTTGTTCTAGTTTCAAAGCGTTGTAATTCTTTACCTGTTTTAGCAAATTTTATATCATAAAAAATTGTAATTAAAGGCCTGCCTATCACCTCTCTTGTGGGAAGAGTGATTGGAAACATCCACAATAAGAACTCAAAAATATTTGTTTATGATTTTTTATAAATTGTTAAGTATTAGATTGCAATATTTCTTCATGTTTAATCTCTACAACTTAGGATTTTAGTAGCATTGGAATGTAAAGTGGAGCTGTGTTGGTAGGTTAGAGTAGACTTCAATAAAATTCAACTCATCTTTTCCAAGATTATTTACTTTACTGCAATAATTATCACTTGATGCATGTATATAGCTAATTGTAGGAACTGTACTTATTTGTAGGGTTGGGAACACCTTTCCACATCCATGTGGACCATTCCATATTCCCCCTAGGTACCTCACCTTCCTTCCAAACTATGTCTCTAACTTCACTTTGTTAAGGTAAATGAAGGACACAATGGGCATCAACTTTGGTGCAAGATACACCTTTGTGGGGTACTATGATTTGCTAAGGGGATCCCACACCCTTCAATCACCTCCTTCTACATTCATCCACCTTCTTATGCCTTCAATACACCATTTTTGTCCTCAAAAATCTCTCAGGCTCTCCTCCTATAGCAAAACAAGGCCTCCTGTAGCAATACATGACCTCTTGTAGCAGACCTGTAGCATTATTTGCTTGAACAAGTTTTACCCCATACTTTGACCCTTGCATTGTTAAGTTGAATAATGCACCCAAAACTATGGTTTGATGATTAGGGAAGAACTTAGGACTAGTACAAACGTCTTCCTTTCCTCACTGAAACCATTAGATAGAAAACACAAATTTATAATTAGTATTTTTCTTCATGGGTATGTTAAATATTGTATTCCTTATTTTCAGGAAAGTGTGAGTAGATAAATGATGCATGCAAGTAGGTTATTGGTTTTATTAAGTGTGCAAGTAAAGTATCATAATTTAGTTTTGTATGTAGATCATCCTTTTCCTTTCATGAAATTTCAATGACCATTTACATGTAATGAATGGTATTTTAACCCGTGTAGTTAGAATCATGTTCATTTATGCTTTGATAATAATTTTTCACTATAACTAGTTGGAGTAGTGGTCTCTAAACACCTTGATCTGATTTCATGAATGAGGATTACATAAGTAGAACCTAACATGTCGTGCATTTAGCATTGTCACCTCTAAGTTTGTAGAAACTCCAGGTTGATAATATAAGTTGAGAAGCCCTTGGGAGTTGCAACATCCTTGTTGTAATACTAGTGGCCATCACTTTTTAGCACTGTTATTGGAGAGGTGTCTAAGTAGGTGTTGTTTCTACTTAAGAGATTCTTTTTATTTTTATTTTTCATCAATCTTAGTGCTTTGAAAACATGAAAAATCCAAAAAACATTAGTTCTCTCATGCCTCCTAGGAGTAAGGATAACCAAGGGAAATGCTTATGAAAAACCCCCATCCACCTGAATCAGTCAACCATCATTCTTTTTTGGTGACTATGAACTTCCCTCTTTGACTATAGTGGGGTTAGAAAACGCTTTATGTGAGCAACCTAAAATTTTTTAAGAACCTATAGGAGAAGAAGAATTTATCTCACCTACCCAAACCATGGACGAAAATAGGAATAATGAGTTTTTCCCTATCACAGAAACCAACGAAGAGGCTAGAATGAATAATATAAGCCCTACTACCCTTAAAAATTTCCCTAGCCTATCCTCTGAGGACCTTGACACCTTCATGTTTGAGTTTGTTGTTGTCTGTAGAACCTATGATTATGCCTCTTATGATAAGAAGTTGAATTTGTTTCATTCTACCCTCAAAGATGCAGCCTTGTGCTGGTTTATGAGTCTACCTGGAGGCAACATCACTACCTAGGACCAAATGGAATAAGACTTCAATGAAAAACATCAAGATTACTATAGGCATAAAGAAACACAGGAGAAAACATTTAGGATGGCCCTTAGACATGATGAATCTTTAGAATATTATGAGGAAATATTTTGACTCAATTATAACAGGGACCACTGTACCCTTGATCGTAATTAACTTAGGCTATTTCTTCTCCAAGGGATTAAAGAGGATGTAATGGAAACCCCCAAAATCATATCTAGAGGAGATATCTACAAATTGCCTTACGATGACATCAAAATTGTATTCAAGAATCACTCTTGGGCTGCTAGGAAGAAGGGTAAGTCTAGCCAAAGCTTTGTCAGTTCCTCTCCCTCCACAAAAACCATGAAGCATGAGATAAGAAGTATGTTGGAATATTTTAGGAGTGAATTTTTGCATACCCTTTCCTTGCAAAGGGATACTATGAAAATCAAAAGAAGGCAAGATGATGAAGAAAGGGAACTAGTTATGTTTTTCCCTAGATGTAATAAAAGGGATGCTAGGAATGAATTACCACTAAATTTCATAGAATTCTTTTTATTCTATGAAGAGAATCATGAAACAGATAAATGCCCCTCTCTATCAAGCCTAATGGTTGTATACCAAGGAGGGGTAGATGGTGGGTGAGAGAAGTTATTCTTCATTTACCAATGGAGACCCCTAGGTCCTCAACCATATCAACAAGGAATTCAAGGTGCACATTATCCTCAATAAAATCCAAATCAGAATGCACCTTTCCAACCTTTGTACCCTTCCAATCATCCATCATGGTCCACACATCCTCTTTCGTCTTATGATCCTCAATATCCTCAGCCTATCAACCCTCATTTTTATCCATATCCAACGCAACCTTCCTAATGGGGAACCCATCACTAGGGTGGGGGCCTAAAAGAACCTAACCTCGTACTTTACTACCTACACATCGATGTTAACCTCAACCACAACCTCCTCACCAAAATCCACCTAAGCAACCTCAAATTCTTGCTCCACCCAATTTGAACCCAAATAATAAGCAAGCACAACAAGTTTACAGTGGAGAAACATCTTATCCTACTTATGTTTTGAAAATCCAATAAATAAAGCTTCCATATAGGAAGGTTCTCCCAGATAATCCCCCACCTTCTCCACCTGAAGAACTTGAAGAAGAGAAGGAAGAGAGTTTCCCTCAATTCAATGAACCTCCTTATCCTGAAAGGTTGGTCCACTCTAAAGAAAACACCATAGAAGAGGCTGAAATTTAGGAGAATTGAAACACTTGCATGTCAAGGTAACCCTTCTCCAAGTCATCAAAGGTGTTCCCATTTACAATAAGCTTATAAGGAGGAATGTTACAAAATGACTAGGAGAAGAAGAACAAATACCCCCATAATCAATATTGTTAGACAACTATTTGATCTAATGCCTGGAAGGGTGATATATCCATATTACTTAGATATTAGTAGCCCAGTAGTGGATGCACACATTGATGGAATTATGGTCCCTAATACCTTGATTTATCTCAAGGACGAAATCAATGTAATGACCAGGGAAACCATGGTGAAGCTCAACCTCCAAGGGGCTTTGAGGAAGCCCACTATAGAATTGCAACTTGTAGACAGATCCAGAGTAGCTCTTGAGGGAGCTATTTAGGATGTGATGGTATACATTGATGCCTAGGAATACCCCACTGATTTCCCAGTCCTCTAGCCCAAAATCTAGTTTAATTATTATCCTATCATCATAGGGAGACCTTGGATGGCCATTTTTTATGCCTAAATTAGTTACAGGGTTGGGAACGTGACTATTAAGAAAGGAAATTTATCAAAACAACTTATATTGTATCCTCCTACTCAACCTTCTATTGAGAATGATTTACCCTTATGGTTAGAGGATGAGGAAGAGGAACAATTTTATCAGACATCCCTCTACCCAATATGCACTCTAGAAATTGTTACAGGAGGGCGGAAGCTTGATGAAGATGACCTTATTGACCATATCTTACAAAATTCCTCTCACTACCATATCATTTGATGAGACCATGAAAGAATATTAGAGTAGTCCTTGGGTTGATTTGTACTTTGTTGAATCTATCCTAGAATATGCCAAGATTGTGGAGATTGGCCCATCTAGAACTCTAAAGATCAACCCATCTCTTTCCATTGAGCATGAAGGACAATTATATAGTGTGCGTAGGAAACACCTGGATGATTTTACTTCAGATTATAAGGAAATGAAGGATGTGCATCCCTGAGTTTGTACACATCATATTTACATCAAAGAGGGATGCAAGGCTATGCGCCAACCCTAGAGAAGGAATAACCCAACTCTTAAGGACATTGAGAAATAATAATTACAAACATTACTAGATGCAAGGTTCATATACCCCATTTCAGACAGTGAATGGGTGTCACCTATTTTTTTAGTCCCCAAGGAAAATGGCAAGTAGAGAAAATGTGTCCATTACCAAGAACTTAACAAGGCTACAAAGAAGGAGCATTTTACTTTTCCCTTCATTGATCAAGTCCTAGATGTCCTTGCAGGAAATAAATTATTCTCCTTATTAGGAGGATTTAATGGATACAACCAAATCCAAATCACCCTTGAAGACCAAAATAAGACCAAATTTACATGTCCATCGGGTAGCTTCTCCTATAGATTCCTTCCATTGGTTCTATACAATGGCCTTGATACTTTTCAAAGGGCAGTTCTAAGTATATTTGTTGAACTTGTTCATGACTCTAATGAGATATACATGTATTATTTCACTCCTTATCAATGTGAATTCACTACAAGAAAAAAAGACATTGGTGAGGGGCGAAAAATGTCACCATAAGCTCATTGGTGATGGTCCAAAGAGCCTTCTTCCCCAAACATTGAACGTCACCAAAAGTGGCATCATGAAAAGTATAGGTGTTGTAGTGACATTCAAAGTCCATCATCAATAATGATTTATAATTACGGATATAAATCGTCACCATTTCATATGAGCAATGACGACGGACCATAGACTCCATCACCAAAAACTAAATGTCACCAAAGGTGGCGTCGCCAAAAGTATAGGTGTTGTAGTGACATTCAAATTCTATCACCAGTAATTGTTTATAATGATAGATAGTGACTGTCACCATTTCATATGAGCAATGGTGACGAACCATAGCCTCCATCACCAAAACCTGAATGTGACCAAAGGTGGCGTCACCAAAAGTATAGGAGTTATGGTGACATTAAAGGTCCGTTAAGAATATTGATTATAGTGATAGATAATAATTGTCACAATTTCATATGAATAATAATGATCTATTATGATGGATATTTCATGGTCGTCGCTATTGGTGCATCTATATGGTGATGTTCATTGACCATCACCAAAATCCACATTGCCATAAGTATAGGTGTTGTGGTGACATTCAAGGTCCATCACGAATAATAACTATAATGACAAACATCGACCGTCACCATTTCACATCGACAACAATGATTTATGGTTACAGACCTTTGAGGTTCATTACTATTGATGCATATATATGGTGGCGTTCGTTGACCGTCACCATTTCATATTTTGGTGAGGGTCAAAAAATGTCACCAAAGCTCATTGGTGATGGTCAAAAGCTCATTCCATATGGATGTCGGGGCACAATGGAATCGAACCACCGACCACCTGCTTGTAAAGCATGTGCTCTTCCATTGAGCTAGAACCCTTTAAAGAATTATACTTTTAAAAGTTAGGCCTTGAAACTTCATAAATTGTAAATTATAAAACTTTCAATAAATTAAAGTCTCGATAATATTTACTAAAAAAGCAAATCAACATTGAAGTTGTAGGTCCCTACCTAATGGTTATAGAAGTTATGAAAAGTGGGTGGAGGGAAAAATAATTAAATATAAGAGAATCAATATGTTCATTTGAATACTCAATTAAAAGTGAAACTTTGAAGACATTTATAATCTATAGATGACCTATAACTACAAAATGCACCAAATATTGCAAAGGGAATCTCATAAGTTGATAACATATGGAAGAAGAAAATTGATGAAGAGAAATGAAATATGTTATAGGTTGAGTGAAAGAAAAATATCAACGTTGTTGTTGTTTAGTGTTTAGCTATTTGAATGCTATCTAAACTTATGTGCAAATGTAACAAGGATCTCCCGAAACCATGAATGACATATGATAAAAAACTATATATATATCCCCTTTACATAACCCAAAAATGCAATTTGGAATTTCACAAGTTCGCACTCAAAACATGACAGTAACCAACAAAGAAAAGAAATCGACTTGGACAGAAAGCAATAGCTTCACATTCATTATTGAGCTGCTTCTTTTTATTTGAATTTGACTCATGACATTCTTTATCTTAAATGGAATCAAAATCATCACTAGTATTAAATTCATCCAACACAGACTTTGGATATCCCACTAACATCTGCGTTTTTTGTTGCCATACCTGAAAACCATGGAGTTTCCTATCGATAGTAGAATAAAATGTGTGCTTGATGCTCAAGAAAGCATTCCTTATTAACCATTGTTACCTGATAGAAACTAAAGAGACAACAAAATATCAGAATACACAAAATCCCCTACCAAAATATAATCATAACTTAGCAAAGAAGTCTTAAAGATGTTCTTAATTAATAAACTTTGTATTTGGAAATATTGTTTCTTTAAATTTAAAAAAGGCTATGTTGTGCAATTCTTCTATCCAGTTATCCAGGAAATTATATCATAACATATGTCACACAGTAGAAATCTACAATACGTAAAGTAAAAAGACAAAATTTGTTGAATTTAAGCTTCTGTGATCCATATCAAGTTTAATGAGAAATATTTCAGTTAGAAATCACATTGTAATATTTTTTTCAACGCGTTTTGAACCAATGAGTGTGGTGCGTTGTTAGGACAAGTTGAAGAACCATATTATGGCTATAGGATAAATAGGGAGAGAAGATATTCCAATGGCTATATTTGACTAGGAAACAACTATATTGGAACGGGCAATTTGACTGAGAAACGAGTAAATCTGACTGGTCAACTCGACTGGACTGAGCGAGAGGAAAGTTATTAATGTTATCATTATTGTTATATTCATTATCAACATTGGAATAAAACTAAAGTTTGTGTTAAAAATTTAGAAAATTAATAAATTAGTTGTCACAATGAGAATTAAATAAATAAAAGGTTAGTAAATTAACATGGAGGTTAGTTTTTTTTTTTTTTCACCAAAAATTGTAATCACTTAAACAAATGTTAATCATTAATAACCTAAAAATAGACAATATAGAGTACTAATTAAATGAATATGTATCTTATGAAATAAAAAACATTACATCAATAATATAGTATGGAAAGATATGTAAATATATGCATACCGAATTTAGTATAAATATATAATAGTTATATAAATTAGTTTCTTGTAAGAATAACTCACAGGACTTTAACCTATTAAAAATTATTTATATATAATATATATATATAATATAATAATATATATATATATATATATATTATATATAGTATATGTTAATCTAGAAAGAGTGAAGGAAAATGGAGAGACGAGAAGGGAAAAAGGGATAATGATAAAACAAGGCAAGGAGGGGGAAAAACAAGGAACCGAGCTGGGGACAGGGGAGAGGGAAGGAAAAAATGGGGAAGTGGCTAGGAGGAGAGGGTAGGGATCAAAAAACTACAAGTTTTCCATCCATCATCTCTATTGAGGTTTCTCGGCCTTTTCTCAATTTCTATGGCTTCCCTAAATTTTTGGTGATGGTGTTGGATACCTATACCAATAGGTTTCATATTTCATGATTGGCAAATTCAAGTGCAAAATATGCTCTGCTTTGCTGCTACAAAGATCCCATATTTGCAAGGAAAGACAAGGTCTGTACATGCCTTCTTGCCTATTAAAGTTTTGATGGATGACCCAACAGTCTAATCTGGATCATGCCATGTTTTCAATTTTTGTTGTAGAATAGAGCAAGAAATCTGTCCAAACTATTTAATCTTGGTAGATCAGTAGTTAGGTAGAGAAACTAACGTTCCCAACTGCTTAATCTGGGGCCTTGGAAGAAATAAGGGTAGTGCTAGATAGGAAAACAAAGCAAAAAAGCCAAGGGTAAAGAAAAGGCACATCAAGGGTCCGCAAGTCCAAATGCACCCTCCAAGAAGAAACAAAAAATGCTAGGCAAAATAGTTGGGTAGGTAGATGGGGTTGCAGAAGTGGTGTTCCTTCCAAGCTGAAATTTGCAAACCAGAAACAAGGAAAACAACACAATGGAGCATGTCTAACTTCCCTTTTTCCCTTTGTTTATCACTCATTACTAACCTCCCTTCACAAGATATGTTTGTGAGAAAGATTCAAGGTTTTATGGTGGTTCTCATAGGCCTTCAGATCCAAGAAAACTTAGTAATACCAATCTTCATTCACCATATCCCTCCATATTAACCCCTAACTTGTATTATTTAACTCCCTATGTCACCCTCTCCCTACTATTATAAACACCATGGTGTATAAACCCCAAGCAATGTATAAATACCCCCTCCTTGGCATTATAGCCATATGGTTCACTACTAGGGAATTGGATTAACATCTGGTTAAGCTCAAAAACCCAAACCCAACCTCTTATCTCCATCAGAACTCATCTGCCTAGCCAACTCTCCATTTTTTGCCTAAAAACCCTTGAAAAACCCCTTTTCCACCTTTATACCTACTTAAAAGACAAAAATGTGTTAAAACCCACTTAGCCCGCTTTATCCTAAGTATGGGGCTAATTTGCGTGTTTATGCAAAAACTTCATAAAAACCCTCTTTGTCTAAAGTTTTGAAATAATCCGCGATTTTGAAAAAAATTTCGTTAAAAACCCTTGGTTTCACCCCTTTTTCCAAAGTTTCGGTGATATTTGATTTATTAAAGGAATACGTCGAAAACTATTGAAATTTGTCAAAAACCCAAAGGGTCCCACCAGGCGCAGTTACCAATCAAAATTATTATTTAAACCCCGTCCATTGACCATATCTTCCGTGCAGTTTCCTGTCCTGATCGCTGTCAGATCCTGCTCTGTAAATCCAACGGTTGACGCTCGCTTCGGAGGGGCCCTGACGTCCGACAGATATCGTCTGATATCTATCAGACGATGATGTCACGCGGATCCACGCGTCACTCCCAAAGTCCATCAGAGCCCCCTCTAACAGATTCCTTTCCGTATAGGAGGGGGCCCGATATGATGCCATCTGTCCACCTATGTTAGCATCCTTTTGTCGCTTATGTCAGCGCCATGACCATGCGCCCTGTCCACCATTCGTCCACCTCGCCGCCACCTCACCGCCCCCGTGGACTGGTCTTAGGCCGCCACGTCACCTGATGACATCCTGCTGACGTCATCCAACCCAGACCCACTTGCTGACGTCATTTAAGAAGCGCGCCAATAAGCCAAAAAAGCCATATTTTGCCAAAATTACCTGTTTTTTGAACTTTTTAACAAAAACGCTTCTGCACTCTCTGCATGCGCTTTACGACGAAGAATTCGCCAACCAGTTCAAAACCAACCACAGAGCTTCAACGCACGTACCCAACTGCTGTTCCGACCCAAGCAATCCATCTGCCAGGTATTTATCCGTAAAACCTCTTTGAAACCTGGTTTTTCTCAGTAATTGCTAAGAACACCTTAAGCACAGAAAACGCTTAAAAATCACCACAAAACTACTTAAAACCAGCTCCCTCTTGGAAAATTAACGGTCGAATTTCACCAGCCGAGCCATTCAGACTACCATTTTCAGCGAAAAACCCTTCTCTGTTCGCGCAGTCGTGAACCGGAATCCATAACCTGCTTTCAATTACCAAGAAAGGTTTACTAAAAACTGTAACTTGCCTTCTCAAGAAAGCCAAACAGTATTCCAATTGCTGTGGACTTAACCTGCTACCCTGCATTCCTCAAATTTTCTTTTCACAGGCAGTGCTTTTCTTATTTATCAAGCAGTATCCAAACAAACATGGAGACTCCAGCGGCACCAGTAGCCCTCAATGTTGCTCCCCTAAATGCCCCCCAGAGAGAGCTGGAGTGGCAGGATTTGGCAGACCTAGACTACCAAATCTTAGAGGACTCCTTATCAAAATGCAAGTTCCACATTCATCTATTAAACGAGCTCAAAGCCAGACATAAGGATGGGACAGACATTCTAGGCATTTGGGATTCCTTCCTCCCAATTTTCAAGCTCCCCCAGATCAACCAGTTCCCTGACCTGATTCACCTATGTGATGTCTGCTATGACCCCATGCAGAGGGCTGTGCTTGACCCTAAAGGTGCAGTAGTATTCTACATGAACCCTGAGGCCATCAGGGAAATGCTGCAGTTCAAGACCCAGAAGAAATTGGTCCCCTTGTCCCTATTGGACTTGATCAACCAAGGAGCCAAGGTATTGACAGATGCACAGATCCTGAAGCTAAATCAATTATTCATTACAAACTCTGACACAGTGCTGCACCCTCCCATTTTTGATGGCTACCTCAATCAACTGGGTGTAGACCTTGCATATATGATTAGTTCAGTTTTGGGGTACAAATCACTAGAATTTATTGAGGAAACTGTACTAGTAATGATGACAATGTTTTCCCCTAGCAAGACTCCTATCTGTTATGACTATGCTACATACATTTCAGATAAGATGCATGAGCAGTTTTTGAACTTGTCCAGAGAGAAGGTGTTCAGATACACCTCCTACATTTACCACCTCATCCTGTACTACCAACATGAGAAGTTCTCATTTGAGATCAAGAGGACTGATGCAACAGGCAATCCAAGGTCAGTGGTGTACTGGACCTCAGTGTTTCACCTCGGCACATACTCTCCATATACATACTCTGAGTTCATAGACCTCTTCATCCATCCAGCCATGTCTTTATTCATAACCTCACCCCCTCCAAGACTGACTGATGAGATGCAGAGGATTCTGGAGCTATCCAAGGCATACAGCATAGGGGATTGGTACTTTTACAAACACTATACTGTAATCAGAATATATGGGTGTGAGTTGCACCCATACAGATTGCCAAAGTATGTGCCTATGAGACTGTTTGCCTTAGAATATTTCAGGCAATTTGGCAATGCCGATATGGTGCAGTTTGCAGGCAAGGGCAAGAAGGCACAGCTAAAGGTAAGAAATCAATTAGGCCACTTTGTCTTAAACAAAAGGGAAGGCTGGAAAGAGGTTGACAGGAAACTAGAAGGCCTTGGCCTAAAACAAAGCTTCGTTTGGAAGCCTTATGACCCTAACATGTCCATATCCTTAAGAAGGCAGAAATACAAGCTCTCCAGCTATGAACATGTGAGCATGCCCTACATTGAAAGACATGCCAACCAACCAAAATGGAGAAGGAACACACTGGAAGAACCAATTACTCAGGAAGAATTAGTTGAAAGGGCCAGAAGGAATTTATTGAAAATGGCTGACTTGGAATCTCCTTCACAGGTACTGACTCTGCCAAAACCTCAAACAGGAGCAGTGGCCTCATCATCTGCAGCACCTCAAGAGGCAAAACAAACCACAGGCCAGGCTCAAAGCAAGGGCAAGGAGAAAGATATGGAAGGGCCACAAGCACAACAGGGTCAAGTGGAGCCACCCCAACAGGAACAACAACACAAGGACCAAGAGGTGCAGGCGGAGCAATCAGCAGAGGCCCCAATGGCCACCCAGCAACAGACCACACCGATGGCACCTCCAAGGCAGGATTCAAGGGTTGACTCCTCCGTCCTCCAAACCCCTCAAAGGGAGGACGTAAACAGAAAAAGAGAAAGGGAAACTCCCCTTATTAGATCACCAGAGAAGAGGCAAAGATTGAATCCCTTCTTTGAGGAAGAAATGCTAAGCATGGAAGCCTCAGCCAGCTCCTTCCAACAGGAGCAAGACAGGGCAACATTAGGAGAAGTGAGCTCCTCAGGACAAAGGAAGGGAGGAGAAACAAGCATTAAGCAGCAGTTCAAAGATATCAAGAGAAGAAGTGAACCAATAAAGATTCAACTCTACAATCACCTGCTGAACATGGCTCCTACAAACCAACAAAGGCTCATGTCTGCATTTGATGCACAGTAGGGGAAAATGGTCATGAGCCACTTCACACCAACAGTGCAGCAACCACAATCAGCTGCAGACTACATCAGGACCAATTTGGAGGTCCTATCAAAAGACATCCACCCAATGGATCAAATAGAGGTCCATAAACAGACGGGTGAGATGGTCTATGCCACATTGGCTAATAAGACCCTGGTCAACTACAGGCTGCAAAATAGCCTGAACAATATTGCTGCACAGCTTGAGTTGGAAATGGCTTCCTCTGAAGCTAAGGAAAACAGGATCAAAGCCCTGGAAGAGATTATAATAGAGTTTGGGCATGATCCCAAAGATGTTAAGGCTGTGCAGGAAGTCCTCAGGCTAAGGGATGCTGATATGGCAGCATTAAAAAAGAAGTTAAAAATCCCAGCAACTTTTCACCCACAAACAGAACAGGTTGCCCAACAGAGGCAGGAAAAGGATGCAGCTTCTCTACTAATGACACTATACAAAGAGCTCATCCAAACTCAGGAAAAGCTGCAGGAGTCAGAGGCCACATTAGAAGCAGCATTGCAGCAAAAGGAGGCAGGGAAAACCTCACAGCCACCTCCAGAAACAATAAACCTTGAGGAAACCCCTCAAGACACTGCCCCTCCCAGCCAACAAGTGCAGCAAGCAGCACCAACTACCTCAGCACCAACAACAGAGCAGGCTGAAAGCCTGGACATGCAGAAGCTGAGGAAAGAAATTCAGGTCTTGGAGTCCCAGATGTCT
>APFE031353246.1:155356-172965 GCA_000404065.3 Pinus taeda
TGTATCTATATCAAACTGTAACATCACAGATGATTGCTTTAAGATTTTTATAGGCCTAAATTATATATTTGAATTCTTCATACAGCTTGACAGATGTGGATTGTATGAGGAAGCCATTAATTACGTTAGAAAGCTCGAAGAGGATCTCCATCAACTAAAGAGAAAGAGAGACTGTCTGCTGGAAATCCAATCTGGACAAAAAACAGACATGAACACAGACCTGAAGGTAGACAGACCTGAAGGTAGCAGTGGAAATTTATGACAGGGAAGCAATTATCATAATTACCAGCCAAAGAAGGCCGAGATATATGTGGAGGATTCTAGAGGAATTTGAAAATCATGATCTAGATCTGGAGACCTCGCATCTTTCTACAGGAGAATCTTTTGTTCTTCTACACTTCCATGTCAATTTCAGAGACAATATTTACCATGATCCAGCTCAGATCTTTGATTAACTTATTAAATTATTGAAACATCTTGTTGCTGATGTGAAATTCTTACGCTTGCGAATTGATTTGTTGTGATGCCATTGGCGCATAACCGTCATGTACTCTTGACTGTTGCAGGCTACAGTGGTTTCAGAACCAACTTCTATGATGGTATTGCTAATTCTAAGGATAATGAGCAGTAGATTTTCTGCAAAGCTTGATGACAGCAAGAAAACACAGCCAAGAATCTCCAAAGCCAATGTAAGATGAAGACTTGAGTTGTACATTTATAAATACAAATTTTAAAAAAGCATAATTCCTCTTCATCTATGAAGTGCGTGCTTGTTATTTCATGGGCAGAGACTACTATGAAGATAAGTACAAGTAGTTAGTTTGGTCACATTTATAAGGTGAATCATTATAATAATGTTGACATGGTCACACCTAGATTACCTGAGTGGAGACATCAAACAAAACCTAGAATATGTACAAAGAATGTTAAGCAACCTACAATATCTTCACTAATGAAAATCTCTATAATTTTTTATCAATATTAATATACTATTTAGCACACATATTAAATGTATTATATATTTTTATATTAAATGTATTTTGTATTTTTGTACTAGTAAAGAAATTAGAATTATTCAAACATGTTTTTCGATTCTTTTGACATTTTGGATGCGTGAACTGGATTCGAACGTTTTTCGTTTGGTCATATATAATTAATATTCTTTTAATTTTTTATTATGGCATATTTATTTTACTTAGTTTATTGATAGAGAGAATGAAAGTTTGTTAATTTATTAAATTTTTACTTTGTTATATTTAAATTTGGTTTTTCTATATTTATATTCGGAATAAAATTGAAGTCATTGAATTTTTATTAAAAACAATGGTTCAATTTGAAATTCCAAAAAAAATAACAAAAAGTAACAAAAGAAAAAAATAACAAATTGAAAAAAAATTGAATTTGTTTGTTGTACTTCATATTAATATCTAAAATTGAAGTCATTGAATTTTGTATTAAAAAGCAACGGTTCATCAAATTGAAATTCCAAAAAAAAATAAAAGTACAAAAAGAAAAAAAATAACAATTGAAAAAAAATTGAATTTGTTTGTGTACTTCCAACTAATAACCGCTTGAAAAATATCTTGGCAAACCATTATACATATTGATATGTTGTTTTTATGCCTATATGTTGAGTGTTTTTATATATATAAAATATAGTACATATTAATACCATAATTCATTTATATTATTTATATAATTTTGTTTCGCAAAAGATTTAAATATTTTTTAGTTTTTAGAATAAAGTGTTCAATTCCATTTACAATAGTTTTTCGAATGATGTTTTCTAATCTTGTATCGAAGAGATGTTGTAATTGTTTGTTACTTAATATTTTAACTAAGTAAAAAAAAGAAATTAAAAAAAATAATATAATAATTGAAATAAAATAAAATTAAAACTTAAATAAACAAATTTTTATAAATATTGATATAGTATTCTAGGTAAAAATAAGGTCATCTAGTAACTGTATAATCGACTATAGTTTGGAACTACACGAGAGCTCGGGGCGAACGAAATATTGAAACCCTAACTCTCTACGGCTTCCATGGCTTCCCTGTTCTCCACTAGTGCGGGCCTGCGATAGGAAGGCGAGGAGCAGCGGCGGTGGTTGCCGTTATCGCCAGATTGGATAGGACAAAAGCTCCACCATGACAGCGCTCAGCTCTTCAGAGGGTTTCCTCTCAGATCGACTGTTGATTTGAGCTCCTTTGTGGAGGCGTCCCTCGGCCCTGTAGCTGACAGATCATGGACTGTTGCAGCCGCTTCACGCGCGAGAAGACCCTCTTATCTAGAGTCCCCTTTTATCCATCCTGAGGCAGCATCCCCCAGGAAGAATCTCTCCGCTCTAGAAGGAAGCCCATGCATATCATCGCTTTATCTGCTCACCCAGGATATCTATTACCCTGTTCTAGATCTGCAAAACTTTTTAAGCTTCCTGGATCTGCAGGGACAGATCTCCCAGAAACTCTCCTCGGCGGAACGCATTGACAGGTCTATTAATCTTTGGACCTTTCCCTCTTCTACTCTCTTTCCCTTGTGGGAAATTCAGGAGATGAAGGCCCTTAAAAGCTCCAGTCCTCTCTCTTTTGAGCTTTGCAAAGGCTGGAGCCAGATAGTAGGAGCCAGATCTGACCCAGATCTACATGAAGATTCTCTGCATGAAGATTCTCTCATTTTCCAGATCCAATTCAACCTCTCGGGCAAGACATCTATGCAATGGGCACGCGCAATGGATCTTGTGCAAGACCTTTTGAGAAATCTTGAAGGCCAACTAGGGATCCCCTCATCTTGCCTCAGACTAGTATACAAGGGTAAGCAACTTACGAATACCCTTCCTCTCTCTTTTTACAACATTCAAAGGGATGCCTCTATTGTAGCTACTTTTCGTTTGAGAGGGGATTCCTTCAGGCAGACCTCCTCTGCCCCTTCTTTCTCTTTTAAAGATGCTGTCCGCAAACATGCTGCCCATTCACAACCTTCTTCATTAGCAGGCCATCCATTTGAGGCTCCAAAGCCTTTTCTGGTGGACAAATCAGAGGACATTCCTTCCATCAATCTCTCCCATTGTGTGATTGATGATCGCTATCAACTTTATGCAGAAGCCGCACTTGTATGTAGATTCAATGGGCTATGGCCTCGCACATCAGATCTATACCAATGGATTCATACCAATTGGACTAAAAAAAGCGAGATACACTTATGTTCAAAAGGATTCTCCATTGTGGTTTTTGATCGAAATGAAGATTATCAGAAGGTCTTAACGGAAGGCCCATGGTTTTGGGGATCGGAGGGGCTTTTTCTTACTCCTTGGTTTCTAGACTTCGACCCTTCTACAGCTGTTATCAGCAAGACTCCCATTTGGGTCAGGCTTCGGAACCTTCCGGTGCATCTATGTCATGTTTCGGTCTTCATGGCAATTGCAGAAACTTTAGGACGCTACCTAGCTATAGATTCCTCTCGAAAGGAAAATGGGCTCTACACATTTGGTAGATTCTGTGCAGAAATAGATATAAGCAAAGGACTACCTGATCAGATGAATCTCAAGTATGGAGATTTCCAATGGACTCAAACCTTGGATTACGAGAACACAACTTTCTGTTGCCGCAATTGTCATCAAACAGGACATCTCCAAAGTTCCTGTCCCCAGTACCTTGACAAAAAGAAGATTCCAAAGTGCAAGCCCAAGTCCAAAAGTTGGAACCCCTGTGCGCCTCCTCCGCCTATGGAGGATTCAGATTCCACCAGTTTAGATGAGGAGGAAATAGTTGCAGATGGACATAATGCTGAGATTCCAGTGGATGCTCCCTTGGGTGATTTGGCAGAGCCCTCCGTCTCTCAGATATCCCAGAAACGTTCTCATTTCACATCATGCTTAGATTTTGAGAAGGATATTCCACCGCCAGGGAAAAACTGTCTTCAACTTGTTTCGGATCAGACAAATTCCACTAAATGGGTCAAAGTAAGCAAGAAAAAAGGAAAAAAAGGTCGTGTGATAGTAACAGCCCCCTCAGGGTAGTTCTCTCTTCTTAGTTCCGGTTCTTTGTTATTCCATGTTCTCTTCAGCCCTCTCCTAGTTCTTAGCCAAGGAGCAAGGTGGTGCCTATCTCCTTGGGCCCCTTGCTTTTCTGCTTCGCCTGCAAGCAAGCTTGATTGTACTATACTCTTTTCTTTTTAAATAGAATTAGTCCTTACTCACAAAATATAAATAAATAAGGTCATCTAGTCAATTTATTGTTGTTGGTTTATGTTTATTGGATAGAAAGGTACTCATACCCATGCAAAGATGATGTAATGTCATGTCATGTAGTGACTGTTATGTAAAGATTACTTGGTCAAACTACATGAAAATAAAAATAAAATTAAAAAATTGTAATAATAACTTAATAACTAAAATATGTCATGATTTTACCAATAATATTTTTATGCAAAAATAAATATTATTATGCCAAGATGCACTCTCCAGTCGGTTATGGAAGGGATGTTGTTATGTTACACAATCTTATGTTATGTAAGCATTTTGTATTGGACAAATGACATTAAACCTTAATTTTTACCACAAATATCAAAATTGACCAATAATATTTTTATGCAAAAATAAATATTATTGTGCCAAGATGCACTCTCCAGTCGGTTATGGAAGGGATGTTGTTATATTACACAATCTTATGTTATGTATGGAAGGGATGTTGTTATGTTACAAAATATTATGTTATGTAAACATTTTGTATTGGACAGTATGGAAGGGATGTTGTTATGTTACACAATCTTATGTTATGTAAACATTTTGTATTGGACAAATTACATTAAACCTTAATTTTTACCACAAATATCAAAACTCTTGGAAATTTCTATCTGATATGACAAAGAGAAGAGAACCACTTAGTAAAGGTACATGACATAAATACTTTAATAGAAAGGTTTTTTCACATTGTTATTCATGTTGTATGTTATTCATTTTATTTTATATTTTTTAAATTTTACTCTCAAGTTCAAGGTGAGAGGAATACTAAAACATTTTAAGAATTCTTCTTGATTATTAACTAGATGGGGCAATTTACCTGGATGCGGGTGCTTTAATGATGTGTTAATGCCGACGGTTCGAGGTTTGGGATTTACAGGTATTAATGGTTCAGTGTACCCGAGGTTTGTAGGCAAGTAATTATAGTATGGAGCGCATTCACCACGGCATATATGCTATGAGGTCTTCAGGAATTGGCACTTTGTTTCTCATTTGGTGGTCAGGTCCTCAGCGCCCCTGCGCAGCTCAGAGAATTTTGATGCCCCCATGGATACATAACTGGTCTCAATTGAACTGGTTCAGGTATATGGTACTGATTCTCTCCATCGGTGTCTAGTGTATTGGGTTAGTCTTTTCTCTTTGCGTCTGGTCCAAGGATTTTGTCTCGCCTGTCTCTGTAAGGTGTTTTGTTTTGGTCTTTTCTGATAGTGTCTGGTTAGTGCATCGGGCTTTTCCTGTCTTTTCTTGGTTTTTTCTGGTGGTTTATTCCAACTACTGCAAATTCTATATTCGGGTCCTCTGTACAGAGGTCTGGTCCTCGAAATGGGTCCATTTAGCCTGTGTCTGGCCGCTTCACCGTCATCGTCTATCTCCCGGCTCCTTCAATCCGCAAACTCATTCAGTAATGGCCCTTCGTCGCGGCATTTCGAGGCATGGCAGTAATTCAGGGTCTCGTGGAGGCTCTCGAGGTCGTGGTGGCTCTGTCCCTCAACGCATAACTCCGTTAGCCTCGGCCTCTCCTTCCTCTCTGCCCTCTGACAGTTCTAGACCTACCCTGAATAACTCATTTCATTCGACCCGGTTCAAGTTTAGAAGCAGGCTTAATAAACCTCTTATCTCAGCTACTGTCACTGTTATCTTCTCAGAGGAGGACGATGAGCTTACAAGCTCGGATGAACCCTCCAGGGAGCAGTCTCATTCTCAAAATTCCAGTGATTTTCAGGGTAGCTTGGATGGAGTCGTCTTCAATGACTCAGCTGCGTTGCACGAGGATGGCCAACAGGAAGACTTTCATCCTCAGCTAGCTTCACCTCAAGAGCCAATCATTGATTGTGAGCCTGCGTGCCTCTCTGGAAATGTTCTGAACCTTGTTCTTCCTCCAGAAGACAGTACGATGGAAGCTGCAGACAATGTGATGGTAACTTGGGTAAGTTCCCCCAACCAGGCAAATGAGAATGCTTCAGGATTTCCACCGTAGGTCTAATTTCTCTTGGCTTTAGCGACATTACAACGAGTTAACTTATGAATTTTTGTTTTTTTGTGAAATTCTCAATATGCATGGCTTCTTATCTTAACAGCATGAAATTTCACAGTCTCCAGGACATAATTTTGGTTATCAATCATTTTGTAATAGTGATTGTAAAGGACAACTTTTTGTAATCATGGCTTCTTCTGAAGCTTTGAACTTACTTAGCGCAAATCAGTGATGGGTCTCTCAAGCTTATCAGAATTCTCACTTCCATGAGTCTCATTTTTGTAAATGGAAGGCAATGTCCTACCTGCAACAGACACTTTGGTAGAGGGCAGGCTATAGCCCCCTCAGAGGTTCAAACCTCTTTGAAAATATTTTTCGCCTTTTATTTTAATAGAATAGTCTTTACACAGAGAAACAAAAAAACTAACTAGATAGGGCAATTTGATTCTTTGGGTTTCTACCTTGTACAAAAATATTTTAGTCTTGATAGATACACATCTCCTTAATGTATAAAATTAAATGCATTCTCTCTATGTAAAAAAGTAATACTAATTAAAATCTAATGTAGAAACACAACACTAAAGATACCACAATTACATATTATGTATACAAATATATAAAAATATAAAATTAAATATACCACAATTATAGAGGATATGTTTCTCTATGTAATCCTAAAGTCCCACAAAATTCCATGAGTCCAAATAGAAATACATTGTGTCAAACCTATATTGCTAAGAAAAAGTAGAAATAAAACACTCATTATATCAAACTAAAGAGCATTTTATTACTTCTACACGAGGAAAAAGAAAATGATACTAAATAGCTTAATTTTATCCATAAAATCACTTCTTCAACTTGATGGTGCCCCTACAAGAGGAGTTGTGTTATTTTCAAAATTGGCATATCCTATTTTATTTCAGGTACATATTCATACAATCCATATTCATTATATCCTTCATTCCATAGATATAGATATAGATATATATCTTAATTCCAGATCTATTAAGTGCAAAGAGGGATCAAGTATCTCAAGGTAAAAACTTTTCTTTAAGTTTTTCACTAAAAAATGAGGTTTTCACCATGAGATATTTGATCTCTCAGTGCTTGATACATCTAGATTTAATATGCATCTAGCCTAGTATATAGACAACCATGCTTTCTAGTTGATTGTCACTATAAAATCTGAAGAATTTTGATGGAGGTATATCTATGTTTGCAAGTTGAACACTATCATCAAATTTGAATAATTCTAGTAGAGGTAACACAGAATGTACAACCATGTTTTCATTTTTATTTCCAAATATAAAAAAATATTGTGGGGGTAATAGTGCAAGTATAACCATGCTTCCTAACAGATTTCGAAATCTAAACAATTCTAGTGGAGGTACGCTTGAGGTACAACCATGTTTCCATGTTGCTCACTAATTCTTAAGAATTGTGGTAGAGGTGGCAGTGGAGGTACAACCATATTTGTAGATTGATCATTGAATGTTAGGAATTCTAGTGAACATGTAACTTTGTATGGAAACAAAGTTTGCATAATATGCCCACTTCTCCATGTCATGCTTTCATCTTAGCACTTAGAGAGGAGGCCCAATTTGCACATCATGAAAATTAAATTTCTTGTCTACCAATTTCTTCAATGATTCATCCCTAGAATATAAAACCTCATTACCTTCGATCTCATTATATGTATAACTAGACTTATTAAATATTTGATAGGGTTTCCATAGATCTCCACCATATTGAGGAAAATTACAAAAATGATGGAAGTTTGATTATGAAACAATTTGTCAGAAAATGTAACAAATTTTGCTTCCACACATAACCTCACTTCATTACATCGTGGCATCTTGATTATCTCCACCTAGCAATGTTACATTATCTTATCATAGTTTTTTTCATCCTCTCTTCAACTTCCCTAAGAAGATCAGTCTCAAACCTTTATGAAACCTCTTCATAGCCTAATGGTATATGACTTAGCTTCTTACATTGAATACATGAATAATTTAAACATTTAGGGTTTGGAAAATATAAAACTTGTACACACATTTCTACTTCATATGGAATGTTACAGAATGGGAAATGACCCAAACCTTCAATTTAGGCTTTGATTATAGCATGTTGTGCCTAACGATGTTTATATCTTTCAATAACATCATTTGGAAGAGCTCTATTGATCTCTAATAAACGAATTGACTCATTATTGTCATCAATAGTCATGTAGGATAAATAACCATGCATATTCAAAACTCCATAAATTATTTTATCGTCTCACTTCCTTATACATGTCAATTGAAACCAATAGCCATTTTGACATTGTAGTATTCTTTCAAGCTGATATGGAAAAAACAACAACCACATTCAATGACATTTCCTTTTCTCCAAATAATTTATCTACTTATGCCTTACTCCCACTTTTAATTTGGAGAATACTTTCTAATTTCTTTACAATCCTAACCTTCCCACCACTTACTTCATTAGAGTCATTTGCTCCATTAATTGTCACCTAGTGATTCCGCTTTTGGGAATTATTAAGGTGTCCCATCAAAGAATATATTTAATTTTCTTTTCTACTCCTCCCTTACAACTCCTCTTTTAAGGAATTCTATAGGTCCATCCTTTGATGAATCCAAAGAAACCAACTTTCCATCAATAAAATTAGATGGATGGTTTGAAGAAGATGAAGAATGTATGACCATACTTCCCAAACTAGGTGAATTGTTTTGGTCTAATTTTCGTAAGTCTAATTGGTACGACAAAGATTATCATTGATATTAACAATGGGTGAAATATCCTTTAGGTTATAAGTAAATACAGGTATATCCTTTAGGTTAATTATATTGACAAACCTCTAGTGGAAAACATTTTGTTGTTTACCTACACTAAACCTAGCATTGTGTGGATCCACAAATACCAACATAGGCATGACGAGTTTATAAAAGTTATTTTAAGGTTATTGATTGTAAAATGTAAGATCTTGTCACAGGCATGGACATTGACATGATCGAAATGATGGGTTTATGAAAACCATCCTAGACCTATATCAACTATAGATATACTAAGCACCAAGAGGAAATAAATATCTTTTCACTCTAAATGAGGTTTGTACCTCGAAAAATTTGAGCCCTCTCAGTGCTTGGATCTGAGGTTAGGATGGGTCTAGGATGGTTTATATATATCTATCTTAATCTATATATATATATATATAGATATATCTCTACTATATATATATATATATATATATAATTATATATATATAATATATAACTAGTCTATATCCATATTAACTCCAAATATACAAAGCATCAAGAGGGATAGAATATATTTATACTATAAACTAGCTAAAATCCATCTTGACTCCATATCTACCAAGCACTGAGAAGGATCAAATCTCTCAAGATGGAAACCTTTCCTCAATTTTTGAACTTAGAAAAAAGGTTTTCACCTTGAAATATTCAATCCTTCTTAATAGTTGATAGATTTAGAGTTAAGATGGATGTAGGATTGTTTTTAAGATGCTAAAGTATGTTTTTTAAACTTTGGTATTTAAATCATTGCACAAAGGTGGGTCCTTTGTCCCATAAGCAATGGTGTGTCATACATCAATTTAATGCATGGATTGACTATGACATTAAAATAACAGTGGAAATTTATGAGAGGGAAACAATTATCATAATTAGCAGACAAAGAAGGCCGAGATATATGTGGAGGATTCTAGAGGAATTTGAAAAGCATGATCTAGATCTGGAGACCTCGCATCTTTCTACAGGAGAATCTTTTGTTCTTCTACACTTCCATGTCAATTTGAGAGACAATATTTACCATGACACAGCTCAAATCTTTGATTAACTTATTAAATTATTGCAACATCTTGTTGCTGATGTGAAATTCATATGGTTTCGAATTGCTTTATTGTGATGCCATTGGCGCATAACCGTCATGTACTCTTGACTGACCAACTTCTATGATTGTATTGCTAATTCTGAGGATGATGAGCAGTAGATTTTCTGCAAAGCTTGATGACAACAAGAAAACACAGCCAAGAATCTCCAAAAGCCAATGTAAGATGAAGACTTGCGTTGTACATTTATAAATACAAATTTAAAAAAAGCATAATTCCTCTTCATCTATGAGGCTTGATGTGATGGAAGACGAATTAGTTTGTACTGAATATCAGAGTTGCACTAATATGAATGTGAATTCAATTTCATTTTTGCTCCAGAGTTAGCCCGTGTTTAACAATCTTAATTTCGTTTAGCATAATATGTTTTTTTGGTCTCTCCGCCATGTCGCAGATTCGATTTGTACAATACGTAATCTCCTAAGTGGGTAGTTAATTGCTACACACCTTATTCATTCATTAAATATCCCCCCACTTCATTCAAAAGGCAAAATCCATTCATTTTGACCTCAATGACATCTTCGACAGCATTGATGTTGTCTTCTTCTTTACAAAAATCCTTGTTCATGATTAATATGATTTTATTTATTTTATCTCATCTAATGGTATTTTTTTAAAATTTATGAAATATTTGCTATTGGAACTTGAAATACCATCTTTGAAGATTAAGAGGCAATGTGTGTTCGAAAATGTTATAGAATTTTCCAAATTTGGCATAACATGAGTGATTTCTCTTTATCTTCTAGCTTTGAATGGCATTTTGTTTACTAATTTTTATCTTTAATTATTTTTTATATGTCATGATTCTTATTGAATTGATGCCTTACGGCGTTTCCTTTGCAACATCCGGTGCAAATGCTAGTTATGTTATGTTTAGGCCGATAGGCCTTGCCTTTGCAACATCTGGTGCAAATGCTAGTTATGTTATGTTTAGGCCGATAGGCCTTTCCTTTGAAAGGGACCTTCGTCGTCCCTTTCATTCCCACGCTGACACCTGGCGGACTGGGCAGTTTGTTTTGTATTTGTTCAGGCTTGTGACTCACGCTGACACCTGGCAGGGTGGGCATTTTTTACTCACACCTGCCGGAGTGGGCATCTTTTTTGTGTTTGTACTGAGGCATTTTTTCGTGTTTGTTCGGTAACGAGAACAAATGTTCCACCAATGCGACTGTTCATACCATATATGAATGTGGGAGAAGGGAGGACTATGCTCCTTGACACGCCTACTCTGGCTCTCAAGAATGGGGAGGCGATGGTTTTTGGGCACGGGGTTGAAAGCCGAGCCAGAGGATTTTCGCGGCTGTACTCCTCAGAACCAACATCTCTTCTTGCAGATTGTATCAAAACCAGGCCTGGCAACTACTGAAGGTGCCGCGCATTGTGCGTATCAATGGTTCGAGAATGTCATGAATTTCCTGGTGGCTATAGACGATTTAAGGCTGCCAGCTTTTGAAGCTTCTAATTTGGAACAGGCAGGATTACTTGGCATGGATACAAAACATTGGACAAAAATTTCGAGAGGTTTTACAAGTAAAAGCAAGGCGCTATCGAGACCTTCAAGCAGTACAGAGTTCTGGAATCTTGAATTGTCTTGATGTAATTTTTAAAACCTGTCTCCATGGTTGTAATTAAAATGAAATGTATGTTGGTGTTAATTTTTTATTTATCAATCTTATTCTCATTTTTGTTTGTTTGATTTTTACGGAGACCATGCTGTCAGCGATCAATCTTTTTCTATCTACATTTTTGCCTATTGCATGCAGAATGCACCATCCCAGTTCCTTCTAACTCTCGTTGGTGCTATACTTGGTGAGAAACAGAATGAAGAAGTTCCTTTAGTAAGTAATTTGAGGTGTTGCCTGCGGGCCGGGTGCCTTTATGACTTTCAACTTATCTATTTTCTGCAATGTGGTTAACGTATTGTCATCTAAAAGAAGGGTCTATTGGGTTTCTTGTTTTGTGCTTGGCAGAATTCCTTCGTTAATGCATCAAGCTTTTCAATTTTCATCAATTCTGTCAATATATGGAGTAAAAAAGATGGCTCTAATAGAATTTATTTTACGCATCTTTTTGAATTTATGCTGAGGAAAATAATGGAAGAGTTTGAATGACGCCTTCTAAACCAAGGACAATAGATGAAGAAAGTATGCCTTATTCTCAATATTTGAGCCGTATTTTTTTGTTAAACTTGAGGAGTAGAAGTTTAGATGTTTCTCTGATGTTTAAACTTGTCATGATTTAATGATTTAATGACCACGATGAACAAGAATTAAGATGGGTTGTAAGCATTACAAAATTAATACTAGCCAGGACCCGGGTGTATGTGGGAATTGTTGTTTGTATTCAACTTGCCCAAGGTCTTATATTAACCACAAAGCAGATATACAATTTCACAGCTGAAAAATGCAGTCAGAGAAGTTCTTGCATGAGAAGATAAGATTAGAGGCTATTGCTGCTGGATCAGCAGAAGAAATCAAGGTATTCACAGGATATTTAAGCAAGATATCAGAAGTACCGTATTTAGGTTTTCTTGATTTCTTACATTTTATATTTGCTTTGGTCTGATGATTTTTTGTTTATGTGATTTGGCAGCTTCTTACAGATCAAGTACAAAAAATAAAGTTTGGTTTCCATCTTAGTTTTTGTATCCAAAATTTGTCATCTATTGTTCAGACTTTGATGCAGCTTGGCATCAATTAACATTAAAATGCTGAGCTCTCTCTTGGGGTCTGTACTTTTGGAAATTCACTGACTGCATGCTGATCTTTTTTTTTGGACTCTAAATCATACCTTGTATGCTTGAGTTATATTCCAAATTGCAGAATCTATAACCTTCTTCGAATAATCCATAATTTTTACCCTCATTGAATAATCAGGTCGTAAGTTAATTTACTTTAATTAAAAGCAGATGTCTATGATAAAACCCTTGTGTTGATGGAATCAATGTAATTGATTGTGCCATGAATCATGATTAATAGTAATGGGAAATAGATAATCGACAACTGATATTTGACAAAACTCAGGGATATAAGTTGGAGGATCTATTTTGAAAATTACTTTTTACTTTTAGCTCATCAAAGCTTTTGTTAGGTTCTTTTGCATTTCAATGAATGAAATGCACAAGTCTAGGTGCACACACAAACACACACACCATGTTGTGCTCTTGTTATCATGTCACGGCTCATAATGCTTCTAATTTTTTTTACTTTTAACAAAGTGAAAATCCTGCATTGTTAACAAGGTTAAATGCCCTGCATACTCTTGACTTTGAGCTTTTATAGTTGATCTCCACTTTATATCACTTTATATTTCCTTCTAGGTTCTATTTTTTCCTGGTAGGGGAAAATTGGAAATGCTTCCATGTCCATTAACTTGGGCATAGTACACTGTCAATTGCAAGAGTCCTTTCAGCCAAGTTGCTGTGCCCGAGGGGCATTTATACTGTAAAAATTCACTCAATACTTGCACCTAGCTTTATCTGCTTGCCCCCGTGTCCATGAACCAATATAAACAGAAGGGAGCATGCCCAATCTGGTTTGAACTCAGGTCATGGGATATATGATACTCTAAAGGAATGTGCTGTAATAAGCAAATTAGCTGGAGGACTTGGTGTTTCAGTACATAACATTCGTGCAACCAGTGGTTATATCCGAGGTCTTTCTCCCGACTAATTCTCATTATTTCTCTGCATACTTGTGTGAATTTGACCGCTTTTTTCGTAATGGCGACTGTTTCAAAGGCAACCCTGTTACTGTTCCTTGCGACCTTGTGGGCTTTATCAGCCAATGCGTCAGATTCTTCCCCTGGATTTGCAGATGAAGATCTCAAGTCTGAGGAACGGCTTCGAGAGCTTTATGATAAATGGGCACTTCAGCATCGGTCCACCAGAAGTTTGGATTCGGATGAGCATGCCAAACGATTCAAGATATTCAAAGAGAATGTGAAATACATCGACTCTGTGAATAAGCAGGATGGTACATACAAGCTTGGATTGAAAAAATTTGCAGATCTGAGTAACCAAGAATTCAAAGCCATGCATATGAAAACCAGGATGGAAAAGCACAGGAGCCTGTGCGGAGACAGAGGAGTGCAGGGTGGATCATTCATGTATCAAAACTCTAAGCACCTGCCGGCGTCTATCGATTGGAGAAAAAAGGGAGCGGTTACTCCAGTGAAGAATCAAGGCCAATGCGGTATGATTTTCAAACATAGTTTCATTTTTTTATTAAATTTTATGGTTTACATAATACAGTGATGTAGAATAAATAGCGCATTAGTGATAACAAAAACTTATTGATATCCAACCTTTTAACGCTTACTTCTTTCTCACGTGATGTTTTGTATTCGATGTTTTGATATTGCAGGAAGTTGTTGGGCATTTTCAACTGTAGCTTCGGTAGAGGGCATTAACTATATCAAAACAGGGAAGCTGGTTTCTTTATCAGAGCAACAGTTGGTAGATTGCAGTAAAGAGAACGCAGGTTGCAACGGAGGGCTTATGGACAACGCCTTTCAATATATCATAGATAATGGCGGGATCGTTAGTGAAGCATAGTATCCTTACGCTGCTCGTTATGTTGATCAAGGTGAAGGCAAAAGGAAAGGTGAGTGCTCATTACACAACTTGTTTTGGTACTCAAAAACTAATTTCAGTTAATATATGAAAGAAAGAGTAATGGGGCTATTTTGCCTTATGCAGGTGCATTTTCCATGTACCTAGAGCCATGGCATGCAGATGTTTTTGAGTTTCTGGAGTTGAGAAAGAACCATGGGAAGGTATCAGCCTGCCTTATCTCATATTGATGTGCTGGTTGATCTAAATTATAGGAGTCATTGCTTTTATGAAATGTTATGAACATAGGTTGGCTTTGTGGTTTATTTGGTATTTTTTTATCCATTGCTTTGCATGGGGTTGTTTTAAATAGCTAAAAAAAATTAGCTCCTTTTTACATACATTGACAAAAATTGATTTACAACTGTGAATCCTATAGGAAGAGAATAGAGCACGTGATCTATTTTTTGCACTTTGGGTGCCAGACCTCTTTATGAAAAGGGTCCAGGAGAATTCTACATGGACATTATTTTGTCCCAATGAAGCTCCCGGACTTGCTGATTGCTGGGGTGAAGAATTTGAAGAATTGTACATGAAATATGAGCAAGAGGTGTGCATTGTTTTTGTATATTTATTGTATTTTTTCGACAGTTGAACAATTGATCATAGCAATTTTTTTTCAAATTCAGGATAAGGCAAAAAAGTTGTACAGGCACAGAAGCTTTGGTTTTCTATTCTGGAAGCTCAGATAGAAACAGGCAGTCCATACATGCTCTTGAAGGTACACAATTTATGGAATTGTAGTTTGATGAATGTTGGATTAAATATCTGTTTAATGCAATTTAAAATGAACGCCTTTTGCAAAATTAACTGAATATAATATGATGGGATTCACTCTACAAGATTAGGGGATTCACTCTACAGAGTCCATGTCATACCTTCTGAATCAGCTCTCCACTTATGCTAATTTTCTCTGTAATGACCCTAATAAATCCTATATAATGAGATTTCATTTTGTAATATGATGGGATTTCACTCTACAAGATTGGTTTCAGTTTTACTTGTATTGTGGTATATGAAATTTCTCAGTTTTACTTGTAATAGGATGGGATTTCATTTTGTAATATCATGGGATTTTCCTCTGCAATATTTGCTACTAAATTTTACAATTCCAAATTAATAATCCTATAGGCCTCTCTTTATACCTTTTGAGACAATTGCTAGTTTATATTAAGATCCAATTACAAAAACAATATAATTATGTTTTATATTGAGATCCAATTACGTAAACAAAAGTTTTTAGTCAAGTAAGAGTGTTTACTTTTTCATAGATTCCTCCTTTTATTACGGAAAAGAATAGAATACAAAAAAATCTTTCTTAACAACAATTGCCTTGAATGGGATGAAAAGCAAAATTATTTGCAATAAAAGAAATGGTTTACCTTTTTTTTTATTCGTACCTTCCTAATTTTCGAGTTATTTACTAATTCATCACTGCTTAAAAACAAAATAATCCATTTATTTCCGTGCATCTTATTAAAATTGGAATTATAATTTCTTTGCAATCATATATATTTTCGATTTCTTTATTTTTATATTTTTTTTTCAAATTCACCATTATAAATTATATTATATATTTTTTAAATCAGGATAGACATACACATTTTTCAAATATTTTCTAACTTTAAATATTTTCTTAAAGAGTTAAGTCTGGGCAAAGAAAGTATCGTTTTGCTAGGCAACGAGAAACAGACAGTGCAATCTCAAAATAATTCAACACGTGACATTAAACCATTAATTCTTATTTCATTAAAACGAGAGAGATTGAAACGATAAATATAGTTTATTCGAAAATGAATATTGTACTTAAAAAAAAAAATAAGTGTTCGAAAAAACTAAGCGTTTGAATGGTTATGACATGACTAATCATGAAATATTGTTTTAGCAAGAGAGTTAATTGACAGTGGAGTAAGGCATTACCGACATACGTATTAATTATGTATGATAGTCATATATTTTAATATAGAAAATACGTTGGAATTCATATGGTCGAAAGATCACAGGAGGATAACAAAGGGTTCTCCAAGCAAACATTCTATTCCTATTTTACACGCAAAATCAAGCATATTTCCTCTGCAAGTTAATATTTTTTTATAAAATAAAAAAATAAATTTAAATCATGTTTTTATATATTTCAAAAGGAAATTGTATCGTGAGGTTTTACTTTCTACTAAAACCTTCGATATTTGTATTCAGATTTAAATAAAATAATGTTGAATTTAAATAAATTAATGAATTGAAATGGCAATTTATTAAAAATTTTAATGCGTTGAGTATTTTGTTGTATGTGTGAGAAACCATAAAATGGCGAAGGTGTTTATGTTAACTGTTGTTCTTGTGCGGGATTCTGAATATTGGTGAAAAAAGTCATTAAATTAACCATATTTAGCTGTATGTCTGAGAAACCAAAGGTGTTTATGTTATGTTTTGTTCTAAGTTGTTTTGGTGGGACTCTTCATATTTGTGAAACAAGTCATTAAATAAACCATATTGAGTGGTATGGGTGAGAAACCATAAAATGGAAATGGTGTTTATGTTACGTTTTGTTTTGTTGATGTGGGACTCAGTAGAAACAAGCCCCTAAATTAACTATAGGATTTTTGAGCATGCAATTGACATCAAACATGAAAAGTCTTGCTCCTTTTGAATGCTCAAAAGAAAAACATCACATCTTTATTAAAGAGGTGATGGTTATTGTAAGGATTGATCAGGTTGGGATATTAGCATAAATTGGGGTATTACCATGTGTTGGATCCCTACATAGTATTTCTAACTTTTTATAATATTTAAGTAATTAATTAATTTATTTATTTTGATGGAATGGTGGTATTTCTTTATTTCTTATTTATTTACTTTTTCATTTATTTTTCCATATAT
>APFE031353246.1:173145-195861 GCA_000404065.3 Pinus taeda
TTATTATTTTTATTGTTTAGAATAATTAAGTTTGACATTATTATGACGGATGTTTTGATTAAAATAATAATAATAATAATCAAATTAATTTAATTCTTTATTTACAACTAATTTTTATCTATTATTGCATTTCAATTAAAAAATCATGTTTATTAATTAATGATATTTTTTTAGTCAAAACTAGTTGTTATATTTTAACAGTTACAAAACATATGTCTTCATTTATTTAATCGAATTCCATAATTTGGATATTGACCTTGTCCTTAAGACAAAACCACACTAAATTATTCTAAAGTGGTGGATTTAAATTTTCTTTATATAACTTTTAGTGAAAATCTCTCAATATTCATAATATAAATCACAAAAATCTAAATTTAAAAATCATTCAATTATTAGAAATTCTCTTTTCCCTTGTATTAGGTTATAAATCAGTTCAATTGTGTGTGATTTGTTGTGATTCTTTTATTCTATGGATTATTAACCAAAGAGTGACATGTAACCAAAGAGTGACATGATGTATGCCTAAGAATAATATATCAACAATTATGTGGCATAAGGTAAAATGTTATATTCTTGATCTATAAATAATAGACGTGTTAGCATGTATATTTGTTTCTTAGTATTATTGAAATTTGTAATGAATTATGGTTATATTTTAAAGGTGGTTTTGAATTTCAATGATAGAATTCATAAGTCAATATTTCATTATTGTGTTTATTTATTATTTATTATTATTTATGTTTTAAAATGTAAGATAGTAATAAAATCGATAAATGGATAAAAAAATTTATATTTATTTATTATCTAATTTTGGGAGTTGAAATTAATTTAATATCATTGTGATTATATGGTTATTTATTTTGTGGCAATGTGCTATTTTGCGTAAAAGTAAATTTTTATATGCAATGTTATATTGGATGAATTTAACATTGGAAGTGAAGTGGAATCCAAACTTGGTTGAATACAGTGGAGATCATGGATCCTAAGCATCGAAAACAAATCTACCTCACCCTTGAGGTGGAAACTCCACCTCCTCCCTCTACATAAACTTGAACCCAAACTGAGCAAGTTGTCTTACGTTCCCTTGGGGAAATGACAAATATCTTTAAGGATTGGGTCACAAGGCAAGGTCAAGGTCAAATAAATTTTCAAGTGGAAGGAGGGGTTTTGGTACACAAATGAAAACAAGACATAAATTCTCAGTTTAATGCCAAATATAGATGAACAAACCTTGATATTATGAGAGAAGTCCAAAATTACAAATTAGCAAAGTTCATAGGTTAAGATGGGAGTTCAATAGAAGAAGCTTTGGTAATTGGTGTTAAAATAACACTTAGGTTTAAAACATATACTTCAATGGAAAATGCCCAAATAGAAATGAGTCTATTAAAAGGAGAAGCTTTATTATGGTTGGTAAATGAAGAAAGGAAGATGCAAGTGACCTCGCTGAAATTTACTTGGGAAATATTTAAGGAATCCTTTCGAACCAGGTACTTATCAGAGGAATAAAAACACTAACAAATACAAGCTTTCCATGCACTCTAACAGAACGGTAGATCTATTGAAGACTATGAAGTTCAATTCTATGTGTTGGTCCATCATGTGGACTATATTGCAGATAATAAACTTCAAGCTGAAAGAATCCCCCTATGGGCTCAATCCTTTAGTTTGACTAGAGGTCGCCATGTGGAAAACCACCACTATGGTAGCAACCAATAATTCACATAAATAAGTCCTGAGGATAATAAATATGAAAAAGAAAATGGTGGATGATGGAAGCACAGGGAAGGAACCCCCAATGCAAGGGTAAATAGAACATGGGGACACCCATATTGATTCTAGGAAAGATGAAAAATTGTTACTGAGATATCCAATGCAACTTTTGGGTTTTCCTTAGGAGGACATAGGGGTCAGCCCTACTTGAGTAGAACTAATAGTGGAGGTAGAGGATTTGACGGCCAAATAATAGGGATGAAGTGAGAATCAAGCTCAAACAAAATGTTTGGAATGCAGAGGCTAACATTATAGAAGGGACTATTTGAGGTATCAAGAAAGAATGAAAGGATAAGGAAATAAAGCAAAAGAAGGAAGACCACATAACCCACGTCAAATTCATGCCACCATAAACCATCGTCAAGCAGAGCACCAAGCCAGAGTTGTGGAGTGAGCACGTATGACAAAGAACATTCTTGTCTCTCTGTTAATAGATATAGGTGCCACTAATAATTTTATTTATCCTCCAGCACTACGTAGATGTGGATTGACAACTTATGAGAAAAGTAACTTTAGGATGGTATAAATGGCATGAGGCTCTCAATAGTCAGTAGGATGAGTAATAAAGAAATGCATTGTTAACATTGGGGGATGTGACACCAAGATGAACCTGTAAAGCATGCCTCTAGGGACTTATGTCTTAGTTGTAGGAATGGTTTGGCTTGAATCTCATCAAGCTATAATGGATTTCTATAATAAGACGATTCTACTCAAAAGTGACCATGGAAAACCCACAATAATCAAGGGAACTAAACATGATCTTACATTGTGCCTCATATCAGCCAAGAAGGACAATAAGTGTATGACGAAAGAATACAAGATTTATGGAGTAGAGATGGTTCATTCTGATAAGAAGTTCTCTGATAAGTTGCACCCGCCACTTTTTGAATTTGCAAATGTATTTCCTTGACAGCTATTAGGCTTCCCTCCTATTCAAGAATTTGATTTTTACCAACCCATATCCAAAACACCTTATCCAATGAATGACCTAGAGCTTGATGAGTTGAGTATAGAACTTAAATAACTACTAGATGAAAGATTCGTATGACCTAGTGTATCACCTTGGGGTGTGTTAGTGATCATTGTGAAGAAAAATGATGGAAATCTTAGGTTATGTATTGATTACCAAGATATAAACAAAGCCACCATTCGAAACATGAACCTCGTGCCTCACACATATGACCTCTTTGACCAACTAAAAGGCATTTCAGTATTTTCGAAGATAGATTTATGGTCAGGTTACCATTAACTAAGAATGGAACAGGAGGGCATACCTAAGACACATTCAGAACATGATATGGAAACTATGAGTTTATTCTTATTCCATTTGGTTTGACTAATTACCCGACAACTTTCTAATAGTGTCTTCTGTTGATATATGGATTGTTTTGTTCAAGTGTTGTTTGATGACATCGTCATTTATTTCCCCAATGAGAAGGAGAATCAAGAGAACTTGATATTGGTACTTCAATGCCTTAGATAACATAATCTATATAAGAAAATAAGTTTTATTTCTTTAAGAAGGAAATTCAATATGTAGGCCATACCATTAGTGGGAAAGGCATTGCAATAAATCACAACAAGATTGGAACAATAATGGATTGGCCTACTCCTATGAATGCCAAACAAGTGCTCAGATTTATGGGGTTATTAGGCTATTATAGAAGATTTGTAGAAATATTTTCATAGATATCCATTCCCATTGCAAACCCCCAAAGGAAAGGAGTAAAGTTTGAATGTATAGGTTAGTGTGAGAGAGCATTCAATGAGTTAAAACAATGATTAAGAACTTGCCCAATATTAAAGGTACCCAACATGGACAAGGACTTTCATGTATGCAAAAATGCATCAAGAGAAGGATTAGGTGCATTCTTGATGAAGGACGGAGGGGTTAGTGCTTATTCTTCACGTAAACTCAAGACCCATGAAATCAATTAGGCCACACATGATCTATAATTAGTTGTAGTTGTATTTGCCTTGAAACTATGGAGATATTATCTAATGGGGCGTCCATTTGAATTAACAACATACCATAATATTCTTTAGCATATCCTCACCCAAAAGGACCTTAATGCTCAATAACAACAACGTTGGAGTCAGTTATTTAGTAAATATGATTTTAGGATATCTGACATCAAGAGGAAGGAAAACAAGTTTGCAGATGCTTTAATTAGGAGAGCCATAGTTCCTTTAATACTATCATTGATGATGGGCCTGAGAAGTGAGATTCTAAACCACTTACTAGGGGACCAACAATACCAACAAATAATATTTTCCTGATAAGAAGGAGTACCAGTGGCATCCAAGTGTGAATGATACACCTTAGATACTTATGGATTGCTATGATATAAGGGTAATATGTACATGTGAGCTGATGATGAACTTAAGAAATTAATAATGAACGAAGCCCACTAAGCTCCATATGTTTCACAGACAGGAGTCTAGAAAATGTATGTGGATTTAAAACAACTATTTTTCTGGATAGGAATGAAAACATGTAGAACACATTTTGTGGCCCAATGTTTATAATGTCAATAATTTAAACGTAGAGATCATCAAACTCCATGTCTTTTAGAACACCATGGTATATCAGAAACTAAGTGGGATGTTGTTTCAATGGATTTTGTTGTGGGCTTACCCATGACTTCCCAAAGACATGACTCCATTATGGTCATTGTTGATGAATTTACTAAGAGTGCTCACTTCATTCTAGTTAAGAGCACCATTGAGGCACCAAAAACTGCTCAAGCTTTCCTAAAAGAAATAATTTTCATTTGTGGAGTGCCCTGGAAAATAATATCTTATAGAGATGCATGCTTTACTTCCATATTTTTCAACACCTTTTACAATCTATGGGAACACAACTCAACCTGAGTAATGTAGACAAATGGGAAAACAGAGAGAGTAAATCAAGTATTAAAGGATATGCTAAGAATGTATCTCATGGACCAACAAAATCAATGCGAGAAATACCTTCCCTTTAGTGGAATTTGCATAAAACAATAGTTATCACAGTTCAATTCAAGGAGCTCCCTTCAGATTCTTATATGGATGACCATGACATACTCCACTAAGATGGGATCGATTAGAGGATCTAGTCATATTGGGATCTGAAATACTCCATGAAATTGAAGAAAAAATGGATAGAATTAAAGAGAGGCTAAAGGAAGCCAGTGATTCCCAGAAAAGGTATGCTCATGCAAAGAGAATTGGTAGAAGCTTTGACGAAGGTAGCTAAATTTTTATTAGATTTAAACCCTCTAAGATTTCCATTAGATTTTGTAAGAGATCAAAGATATCCTCTAGATTTTTCAGTCTGTTTAAGATCCTAGAGAGGATCATACTAGTTTCTTATAGGCTCGAGTTGTCATTTTATCTAAGAAAGATGCATAATTTGTTTCATGTTTTTATGATTATAAAATATGTACCCGACCCGTCCTATGTGTTTAAATTTGAGAAATTGCAGGTTTCCGAGGAGGGAGTGCTTCAAGTCAAACCATTTGGTATACTAGACCGTTGGGTTCATCAACTTAGGAATCATGAGTTTGAGCAAGTCAAGGTCCAATGAGACTAATATAGCCTAGGGTCAGCTACCTGGTAAGATGTTGATACTATTTTTAATGAATTTCCTTATCTATTTGATTAAATTTTGTGGTGAACCAGATAAGAGTTCATAACTTAACTAAGGTAGATAATTTTGTGGAGCATCTAAATCATGTATTATTGTTTAAATTTTATTGATTCATTCAAATCATACAATATGACTTCAAGTGTGGTTTTAGTTAATTGTTGTGACAAAATAGGGTCATTGAGTATGATATTGGGATGAGGTTTCATGATATGATGGTGTGAGGATAATGATGCACATGTGGTTCTTATTTATATAGTTGTTTCAATAATGATGTTGTATGACTATGGTGAATTTGGTATGCATAGGGATGATGAAGCTATGTTGAGGTATATTGACATGTGGCTCATTTATTATGTGATGATACATCTTTGATGTTAAGTGTAGATGTTATAACTTAGGAGGATATTATGATGTGAAGCATGTGCTAATCGTATGTAGATTTATGATGTAGAATTTTGTGATAATAGGGATATTATGTTATTATGATGACATCCAATACTTGGCATGTGGATTATTTTCTATGATAGTATGATGTTATAGCTAATGCATTGGATGTATGTTGATATGTGGTGATTGAAAGGAAATACACAAATGGGTTGAGAGGGATGGTTTATTTGATGATCTCGTGGGAACCCATACTTGCAAGGGAGAATATGTAACAACATATGGTTTGGGGACAAACTCAAGCAACAATATATATGTTAGTGGTTCTTTTCCCTTCTATAGTTCTTGATGGATAGCTCTTGAGGGGTTATGGGACCATATTGAGGAGGCCAAGTGCATGATATTGTAAGCCAAGTGCTTGATATTGGATTGGTAAATCGAAGTCTGGTGGGGGTGTCAAAACTTTTATGCCTAGGGATGTGCACCTTAGTGAGTGTGGAGGGAGTGGGCAAGCCTTGTGAGATGCCAAAAAGTCATTGAGTACTAGGATCGGATACCTGCCTTGGGGAAGATGAGGTATGAACCTTGGCACAAGCCTTAGGGTTATCCATAGGCTATGGTATAGACCAATGAGGCTTATGCCCAAATCTGAAAGTGGAACAAAGATTCCTTTGGATTTCAGAGTCATTGTGGAAACTTTTAATGCATGGTAGTTATCTTAGTTCAATAGAGGGTGTGGGGAAAGCATGAAGTAATAAATAATTAAATAAAATAAAATGTTAAATGATTGAATTAAATTTGAATGAAATTCCTTAAAGGAAAGACTATGTAATGCCCCCTAATAATAGTAAATAATAAATAATAAATATAAAGAAAGATAATAATAGTAAATAAATAATAAACAATAAAATAATCTATAATACTAATAATAAATTAGAAATAAAAGATAATAACAATAAAATAAATAATAATATGAGATAATAAGTAATAATAAATAAATAAATAGAAATAATAAGTTGGAGCTATATATATATATATATATAATATAATATATAATCTATATATATAAATATATATATATATCTAGTAAGACTAAGTATAGTTAAGAAAAAGTAAAAAATAAAACAAAAAAAACATTAATTTAAGAGAAATATTAAATTAAGTAAAAATTAAAATAAAGAAATGAAAGTTGGCATGTTAACACATGGAATGTCTTCATGCAGATTCGCTTTTATTTTTTGGTATAGTATTTATTGGACAATGAGGAGGATGTGATTCATCCATTCCTTTCGGAGAAAAGTGTTGTGACACAAAGGATTCCCTCGCAGTAGTACATTGATTGAGAGCTCAAGGGTGACTAACTGTAGAAAGATGATGTGTAGATGAGCCTACTGGTGGGTGGAGACTCATCCCCAAAATATTTTTTGTATTTAGAAGAATTCAAAGAGAATTCAAGTCCAAAAGCACAAGTAAGGAATATCGTCGAAAGAGGTAAGTCGTCTATACTCATGTTTTTAAAAAATGCTATGTTAAATAGATGAATAATTGGGTGTTGATTATTAATACATAAATTGATGTAATTACTTGTATATTTTAAATTGGGGTTATTACATTGTGAAATGGTTTGTTGTGATTTTTTGTAGATAAGGACATTATATGGTGATGAACACACCCATAAAAATTATCTTATTCTAAAGTGTTGTTTGCATGAAATGGTAATGTCCTTGAAATTGTTGCAACACCACCAACATTGTTGAAAGCTTATCTTTGAAGGTATGATGGTTGTGAGGATTGAGAATAACAACTATAAGTTGATATAGGTAACCATGGCTTGAAATGTGATAATCTATATCACCTTTTTTGTTCATGATTGGTTAATGGAGATGTGTTTATGATAAATTCAACTTTGACAATAAGGGACAACCATTGTTTGAAAAATGTTTTGGGCAAGAATTATTTCAAAAAGGTATCATGTACATGTGGCCAAGAGAAATACAACACTTTAACAAAAGAACCTATTATGGGAATATGAAAAATGATCAAGTTCATAAGCTTTATTGGAATCATTCATGGAAGGGAAATGGATAGACAATAAGAAAAGCATTCAAGTTAAAGGAAAAAGTATTGACAAAGCTATTAGGTTGCATCACAATGGAAATTTTTGTAATGAAAAAAGAATATTTCATACACTTGTTATCAATGAGATGTTTGGTGGAGCCATGAAGGTTTATTGCAATTTAAAAGTTGGGTGACCTTTTTATCTATGCTAACATGTTTGCATGGGAACATGCAAAAGGTCAGGTGTGGTGGAGATGTTGGGCTACCAAATTTTCCTATTTTCCACCATTATAAACACCCACTTTCATCACTTTTCCGCACTTATCTTCCTTTAAATTGCCCATCCTGTTATGTTTCCTCGTGAATGTGCCACATTAATATTAAAATGCTAAATTAGTTGATTATTGTTATTTTCCTTTATTTTTTATGAAGTAGAAATGATTATTGTTGGTTTTTTTGATGATGGTTTTCTAGTGTTGTTGTAGTGGTTCCTATAGAGTAACAACAATAGCTTCCATGGCGGGCATGTTTACATACCTTCAAAAGGAATTCTAGAACATGGATTTTACCCCTAGGGAATTTGACATGGACTTTTGTTGCCTAACTCATACCATGGTGAAATTCGTGAGGCTTCAACTCATGGTCTATAATTTAGACAACTCACTCAGGAATAATTAGTCGATGAACTTTGGACATATTTTACGGGCAAACTAAGAGCAATTTGGGAAATATGCAACATGGGGTTTCATTAAAACATCCCTAGCTAGGTGGCTAAAGAGTGATCTCTCCAAAATTTTGATGGATTGGGTGTTAAGTGTGGTTCTTTCAGGAATACATCTCTTGTTGTGACTATTGACACATTGGCTCCCAAATAGAGTAAGTAGTTATCAAATGAAATAACTCCATCCCATTTTAAGATGGATTCTATTGTAAATAAATTATATGTAATCATATCTTATTTTTTTTCCAGCTAATATACTCCCAAAATGTACAAAGTCAATATTTTGTGAATATGTCCATGATTGTCACTCTATATTTTTGGGAATTACTTCCAATTCGTCGCTTGCTGTTTTGTTATATAAATATCTGGATAGATAATAGGTTGGTGGTTGGGGTAGGTAATATTTGGCATATAGTTAGGATACGAAGTGGATTGGCACCATCATCTATGTAATAATGCATCTTATAACTTCAAATCCAAATTTAATGAAGTCCATGCAAGTTGTGGCTTATCTTTAAATTGTTGATTTGTGAGCTATGAGTCACAAAGAAGCTACTATGGAGGACTTTCTAAGTCAGTCTAGGATAGTTAGTTGTGCCATATTAGTTTATTTGTAGGTTTTTTTAACTCAACTATTATTATATTTTCAGTTCTCAATGTTGTAGATTCTTGTTGATACATTGCTACTAAGGTTGGTTAATTTATCTTGTAGAATGTTTAATACAAATTGTGTTGGAAATAATATTGAGAAGGGGGGTGAATCAATGTTATTAAGTCAATAATATTTCATTTCACAATATGATTCATATACGCTACTTCAGTTAATGAAACTTGCGTATATACGCAACTGTAGTTAAAGCAACTAGCTTATACCCTGCAAATTTATAATTTAGTTAATTCATCATATGTTGATCTTTAATATGTGCATCATAACCATCTGAAAAGTAACCAAGTGCAGTAAAAACAGAGCAGACAATCACACACAAGAACACAAGATATAAGGTGGAAACCCAATGTGGGTGAAAACCACCCGCTACAATTCATCTCTATCTTATTTTAATAAAAAAATCTTTTTACAATATTTTTGTACTCGTGCAGACTTATACTAGTACATAGGCTTCAACCTACAGAAGGCTACAACTTTCTCTCATTCTCTAGCTTCTTCTAGAAGGGAGCTACAACCCCCTAGCTCTTGTACTAGCTGATGTGTTTACTAGTATGTAGGTGTTGACCTACTGAAGGCTACAACCTTCTCTTTTCTTCCAGGGACCACGTTTCATAAAATTACAGACTGGATCCATCAACATCATCAATCAAACATCAAATACATCTGCATCAATCAAACTCCTTTGCTTCAACCAAAACTAAATCACTTTTCAGAATGTTGTAACCAGAATAAAGTAACAGTAACCAAAACCCAAGCTAGAACCCAGAACACTGTAACAACAAACAAAAGTAGCTAAAGCATATTTATTAGGTATACGCTACTTCAATGTGTCGAACTTGCATACATACGTCGTTTACCCAAGGTGAACCTCCGTATACGCTGTTTGGATATGAAGAACCAACATTTATACATGCCTTTACTAAAGTGAACCTACGTACAGATCTATGAATGATGATTTAAACTTTACAACAATTGCATATGACAGTTATACCTAGATCATCGTATTTACATATTACAACATGCACCATTTATTGAGATAAAGATCAAAACAAAGATACTTATTTTCAAGCCTTAAGATCTTGACCCATCAATAGAACTTATCCTTCATCAAGCACTCAAGTTCAACCTTGATTCAAATCCAACTGTGCACCATAACCCAATGACCTGTATTCTAGATCTTGCTCTTCATTAGATATTCAATACTTGAGTGCTTTTGCCTAATGATATTCTCCTCCTCTTATATTCTTAGGCCTTATTCAATACCACAGTCCAAAACCACTTAGAATCAATACCATGGATGAAAATATCAGGGACCAAATAACACAGACCAAAACTAAGTTTTCCAACATGTACACGGATTTCCTTGCTTGAAACTGTGTGTGTATGCTATAAGCACATTTTTTGCTGCGAACCTGCATGTACACATGACTTGGACAATGGGGAACATACGTATACCTCTCTTTCTTCATTCTATGATCCTGAACTATGATTTGTCATCTGTGTGAGTTGCCATCAAGGACAACACTTGTGTCATAGAGTTAAATCTTTATCATAATGCCAACAATCTCCCCTTTGGACTTGATGGTAGCCCAAGTCACTCTCCCCCTTTGTCATCAAGGGCAAAGGGTTATGCTCCTCTTGAGTACATGTTGAATTCTCTGATATGTTGAAGTGCATGCTCCCACTAAATATAAGAAGGATCTACAAAAAGATGACTTTATCCATACATCATAAATTACCTTCCTATCACCAATGACACATACATACATCCATATCCCAACCAAGTGGGGATATACCAATTTTGAGTCATCCGCCCAACCAAGTGGGGATATACCAATTTTGAGTCATCCGCCCAACCAAGTGGGTACGTACCAAATGTTTATATATGACAAAACAAGAACATTACATCATCCATCCCATGCATAGTGGGGAAACAAAATAGTTCATTTCATGACCTTCACAATAAAATATATACATGACATAGAGACCAAATATCTAAAACACAACTATGATATTTATCAATAACTATCATCTGCAGCATCTGTCAATCACCATCTAGACTAGCAACCATCATCTCCCCCTGGACCTGTTCCACCGGAATAACAAACAACTGAATTTGTACTAAGATCTTCTAAGATAATGCCAAAAATGCATTACTTTAAGTAAATGCTCCCCCTGAACCTATGCCAGATGATCGCTATTAGACCCATATCAGACTCCTTTCATTCACTTTTTTCCCTGAAACAAACATATACGTGACTGTATCCAGAGCAACCGACATATGTATGCAGATACGCTTCATGAAATTCACATCCAACCACTTTTCTCTGAAATAGATAAGTTTTAACAACAAGATGATGCATCAAGTACTCCCAGCTTCTGCTTGAGATATTCAAATGTCTACCTGGGTAGTGGTTTGGTGAATATATCAACAAACTGTTCTTTGGAGGGAACATACTCCAATTTGACCTTTTGTTCAAGTACTTGTTCAAGTAGAAAGTGACATTTGATGGGTATGTGCTTGGTCTTCGAATGCATGACCCGATTCTTTGAGATATTTATTGCACTTGTATTATCACATAGAATGGAGATGGGTGGAGTACATGTGATCTGAATGTCTTGCAATGTTTGCATCATCCAAAGGAGTTGTGTGTAGCAAGATGCAGGAGCCACATATTCTACTTCAGCTATAGATAATACAATTGAACTTTGGTTCTTACTGAACCAAGACACTAATATGGAACCCATATAGAATGCACCACCACTAGTGCTTTTTCTGTCATCCATGCTTCCTGCCAAATCTACATCTGTATATGCATGAAGTGTAAGATCTGTATCCCTAGGATACCATAAACCAAAATTCTGAGTTCCTTTAAGATATTTGAAGATCCTTTCCACTACTTGAAGGTGTGATTCCTTTGGATTTGCTTGGAATCTTCCAACTATTCCCATTGCATGCATGATGTCTGGTCAGGTACCTGTTAGATAAAGTAAACTGCCAATCATGGATCTGTAGGTTGGTTGATGTATTGTTTCTGATTCATCATTTTAGCTGAGACTACATCCTATTACCATGGGGGTACATACTAGTTTAGATTCATCCATGCCGTATTTTTTCAAGATCTGCGTGAGATACTTGGTTTGTGATAGAAAAATATCATCTTTCTTTTGTTGAACTTGTAGGCCGAGAAAATATGTGAGCTCACCAAGCAGGACATTTCAAATTCTTGTTGCATTACCAAAGAAAAGTTTTGACACATAGCTTCTTCATTGCTACCAAAAATGATATATACACTACAATTATTAGCAATTTATAAATATCAATCTTTGTATATAGATTGCTATCAGCTGATCCTTTTGAAAAACCTTGTTGATCAAGGTATTTGTCAAGATGATAATGCCAAGCACTTGGAGCCTGTTTTAGACCATAGAGAGCTTTTTTGAGTATGCATACAAGTTTTGGATCATTTCCAAGGATGAATCCATATGGTTGCTCAATATATACTTCTTCTTCTAAGTCACCATTAAGAAAGGCAAATTTTGCATCCATTTGGTATACTTTGAATTTCTGAAAGCTAGAAAGAGCAAGGAACATTCCTATGGATTCAAGTCTAGCAACAGGTGCAAAATTTTCTTTAAAATCTATACCTTCTTGTTGAGCATATCCTTTACAAACAAGTCTGGCCTTGTTTCTGATAACTTCACCATTTTCATTAAGTTTGTTTTTGAATATCCATTTGGTTCCTATGATATTCTTATCATGAGCTTTAGGAACTAATTCCCAAGTTTTATTCTTTTCAATTTGCTCAAGTTCTTCATTCGTGGCCTTGACCCAACATTCATCTATGCATGCTTCATTTACATTTTGAGCTTCAATGGAGGAAAACAATGCTAGATAGCTTGAAGCTTTTGTAATAGTTCTTCTTCTCTACACACCTGCATATTTCTGTCCCAATATTTGAGTCTCTGGATGATTTTTCTAAACATATCTGGATGGAGTATTTTCTTCTGTTGTTATCTATTCTTCTGGTGCTTCATTGGTTTCTTCTTCTTCAGAATTAGTCTAATTTGATGTGGAAGGGTAATCCTCATCTTCTCCACAATCTTCAGTCTTCACCTGCCTTGGATTTTTGCCTGCTTCATCAACCAAAACATTAATACTTTCAATAATTTTCCCAAGTCTTTTATTATAACACTTATATCCTTTACTTTGGGAAGAGTAGCCAAGGAGAATGCCTTCATCTGCTCTAGGTTCAAACTTTCCAAGTCTTTCATCAGTCCTTTTGATGTAACATTTGCTTCCAAAATCTTTGAAGTATTTTACAGTAGGAGCCTTACCATACCAAAGTTCATGTGGAGTTTGAGTGTTGTTTACATGCTTTGTTGAGAATAGTGAAAGCAGCAAATGCAACTTCACCCCAAAAGGTTTCAGGAATTCTAGACTCATCTATCATGGCACAAGCCATTTTTTGAACAATTATGTTCATCCTTTATACCACTCTACTTTGTTGAGGAGTCCTTGCGGTGGAGAATTCTCCTTTTATTCAATGTTCTTCACAAAAGTTGAAGAATTCATTCAAGGTAAATTCCCCTCCTCGATCAGATTTGAGGCATTTGATTTTGCGATCTGATTCATTTTCAACCAAATATTTGAAGGCTTTAAATTTTTAAATTCTTCATCTTTGTGCTTTAGAAGTCCTATCCAACACATTTAGGAAAAATATTCAATGAAAAATATAAAGTATTCTTCTCCACAAGGTGACTTTTTCCTTGAATGACTACATAAATCAGTATGAACAAGTTCAAGAGGCTTACTAGCTTATCCTTTCGTTTTTCGGAAATGTGCTCTGGTTTGCTTACCAAATTGACATGATTTGTATATTATATTTTCTCGAATGCTGATATCAAGAAGATCGTGAATAGCCTAGAATTTGCATGCTTTCCTTATTTGCGTGAAGCTTAGATGCCCCAATTTTCTGTGCCATAGCGAGTGTTCATCATTTTTGCTTAGATAGCACTGTTGTTGTCCTCCATTGAGTATGTATAAATTATTTGGAGTTCTTATGCCTTTGATCATTGTTTCTCCTATATCAAGCTCACGAACAACACATTCATTTGATCGAAATACTACTTCATTTCCTCGATCACACATTTGATTGACACTCAATAGGTTATGCTTTAGACCATCAACATACATAACATTCCTAGCTTTAACCTTTTCTTTTAAGAGAATAGAACCTTTACCTTTTATGATAGCAAGAGTGTAATTTCCAAATGAGACCTTATTTTCTTTTTCTAAGGCATTATATGACTGAAGTTTTTCTTTATCAACTGTCATGTGTTTCGAGCATCCACTATCAATGTACCACTGATTTTCTTGTCCTTATGCATACAAGGCTATACCACATCTTTTTGTTTGTGGTTCTTTCTTTCTCCATGTTTTGGGACCCAATGAAGTTTTATCCTTCTAAGATGTTTGCTGAAATTTACTCCTGCATTCAGAATCTTCATGACCGAAGTTGTTACAGATAGAGCATTCTATTTCATTTTCATGAGGAGAAAAGTTATTCTATGTCCTTTTCATGATCTCTAGTCATGATGGTATTGCAAGGAACACATTGAGCAACTTTGTGTCCAAAGTTATGACATGAAAAACATTGGCCATTAAATAAGTTCCTACGATTATCGAATCTACTAACCTGGTGATTCATTCTTGAAATAGATTGAGTATGGTTTACCTGAGGTTGGTTGTATCTTCTATTCATCCTTGAAGTAGATTGAACCCGATTTACCTAGTGATCTACTTGATTCCTTTACTGACGATTGTCAAAATGTTCACTTCCCTTTGCTGCATCAAGATAGCTTTTAGTGGAGGTTGACAACTTCTGTGCTTGCGATGCTTCTTCAGTATATCCAATACCTGTCTTTGCCAGAGGAGAGCACTACACTTTGATAATTTTATCTAAATTTTTTGACCCTTTAGCAAATCTGAGATTGAGAGCTTTTTTTTTCTCAATATATTTTCTTAGACCCACAATTTCACATTCAAAATTTTCATTGTGTTTTTCTCTTTCAGCAAGTTGGAATGTCAGAGTATCTATAATCATATTATTTTCTTCTAGACAGATTTTGAGTTTAGAGATTTCTTCATAAAGTTCATCTTCATCTAAATCATCCAAGAAATCAACATCTTCAAAAACCATTAAAAGTCTAGTTATTACCATGTTCATCTTCATCACTATTTGATAAACCATCTCACCTTCATGCGTATAGTAGCTCTTCTTACTTACATTCTTTTTTTTATTCCATTTTGTTGATTCCTTACCTTTATCAAGCTTATCTTTATGAGGAAATTTGGCCACATAATGACCGACTCTTCCACAAGCAAAACATTTGTAAGGTAGTTTACCTATGAATCTTCTAGAACCCCGTTGAAGGTTCTTGACAAAGTTTGCTTCTTCCTCTCCTTCTAAAATATGTCTTTGTTCATTGAGCTCTTCTCTTCCTGAAGCTTTAAAGGCGACTTCTCTCATATCTGATGGACCTCCTTTTCTCATTTTAAAAGCAGTTAAGATTTTGTGCAGTTGTGTCATAGTAATACTATGAAGATCCTGCTTTTCTTCTATGGCAGAAACTTTTGGTTCAAACTTAGTAGACAAGGATCTTAAAACCTTTTCAACTAAAGTAACTTCTTTTATCTCTTCACCCAAGTTCTTCATGAAATTAACAATCTCATCTATAAGTAAGAAGTAATTAGCTATACTTTCATCATTATGCATTTTGAGAGTTTCATATTGAATTCTTAGAGATTGTAGTTTTGCACATTTTACCTGATTGTCTCCTTCATAGCCTAGAATGATCTTTTCCCATATTTCTTTAGCGGTTTTGAGCTGCATAACCTTGACAAACTCTAATTGTGACAGACTCCCCAATAATGTATTGACAACCTTGGCATTTGTTTCATACTTCTTTTTACCTACCATATCTGTAGGAATTGCTGATGGAAATGTATATCCTCCTTCCACGATTTCCCAAACATCTGTTCCAAGAGATTGAAGATAGGCCATGGTTCTTACCTTCGAATTGACGAAGTTGCTTCCATAAAAGATTGGTGGTCTAATGGATCGCTTTCTTTCATAGTTACTCATGATGATAGATCTTCCTTCAAGCGATCAAGCTTCCTCTGAACGACGTACTCTAATACCAATTGTTGGAAATAATACAGAGAGGGGCAGTGAATGAGTATTATTAAGTCAATAATATTTCATTTCTTAATCTAGTTCATATACGCTACTTCAGTTAATGAAACTTGCGTATATACGCAATTGTAGTTAAGGCAACTAGAGTATACCCTGCAAACTTATAATTTAGTTAATTCATCATATGTTGATCTCTAATCTATGCATCAAAACCATATAAATAGTAACTAGGTGTAGTAAAAACAGAGCAGATAACCACACACAAGAACACAAGATATAAGTTGGAAACCCAATGTGGGTGAAAACCACCTGCTGCAATTCATATCTATCTTTTTTTAATAAAAAACATCTTTTTACAATATTTTTGTACTGGTGTAGTCTTATACCAGTACGCAGGCTTCAACTTGCAGAAGGCTACAACCTTCTTTCATTCTCTAGCTTCTCCTAGAAGGGAGCCACAACCCCCTAGCTCTTGTACTAGCTAATGTTTTTACTACTACGTAGGTGCTAACCCACAGAAGCCTACAAAATTCTCTTTTCTTCCAGGGACCATGTTTCATAAATTTTCAGACTGGATCCATCAACATCATCAATCAAACATCAAATATATATGCATCAATCAATCTCCTTTGCTTCAACGAAAACTGAATCACTTCTCAGAATGCTGTAACCATAATACAGTATCAGTAACAAGAACCAAAGCTAGAAACCAGAACACTGTAATAGCAAAAAAAAGTAGCTAAAGCATATTTATTAGGTGTACGCTACTTCAATGTGTCAAACTTGCATACATATGCCATTTACCCAAGGCGAACCTACGTATACGTTGTTTGGATATGAAGAACCAACGTGTATCCGTGCCTTTGCTAAAGTGAACCTGTGCACAGATCTATAAATGATGATTTAAACTTTGCAACAATTGCAGATGATACTTATACCCAGATCATCATATTTGCAAATTACAACGTGCACCAGTTATTCAAATAAAGATCAAAACAAAGATACTTCTCTTCAAGCCTTAAGATCTTGACCCATCAATAGAACTTATCCTTCATCAGGCGCTCAGGTTCAACCTTGATTCAGATCCAGTTGTGCACCATAACCCAATGACCTATATTCTAGATCTTGCTCTTCATTAGTTATTCAATACTTGAGTGCTTTTGCCTAATGATATTCTCCTCCTCTTATAGTCTTAGGCCTTATTGAATACCATAGCCCAAAACCACTTAGAATCAATACCTTGGAAAAAATACCTAGGGTACACACTTCAGACAGGATACCTTGAACCAATACCATGGATCAAAATACCACGAACCAAATACCACTGACCAAAACTAAGTTTTCCAACATGTATGTGCCTTTCCTTGGGTGAAAGTGTTTGTGTACGTTGTACGTGCCTTTTGTTTTATGAACCCGCATGTACATGGGACTTGGACAATGGGGAACCTGCACATACCTCTCTTTCTTCATTCTATGATCTTGAACTGTGATCTGTCATCTATGTGAGTTGCCATCAAGGACAACACCTGTTTCATATAGCCAAATCTGTATTATAATGACAACATATTGATCATGTGACAACATAGTTATTTGATTGATCCTTAATAGTTGTGTGCTACTACTATTCAATTACTGATACATATTTATAATTTGTTCCTGAAATAAAATGTTACCTAGTTTTTTATTATAAATTGATTTCAATTGGATTAATGGTTGTGTGGTTGTGATTGAACAACTTTGTGAAATTGATTGAAGGACTCGTCCTTCATTTCCTTGCAAGAGTGAATTGAGAGCTGATGTGTACGAGTGGAATTTCATTTCCAACATTGTGTGTAGTGAGTTATTTTTATTTAAGTGAGGGTTGGATGGTGAGATTGATTTTCATTCCTGCAAGTGTGAAGAGTGTCATCTTTGTTCTAGTAGGAGAAATATTAACATTAGGAATTAGCAAATGCGAGTTAACTATCATTTTCTCGGTATATTTTTCATGATAACCTTGATAAAAGACGAACCCGATTGATACTTTATGTTTAAGTGAAATGGCGAGTTTTATTAAGAAAATTCATTTTCCCAAGATTTTGGCATCATTGTTTGCGAAGTTATTAAGGACACAAGAGAATAGTTGACATTTTTTTTATAGATGCATTGTTCATGAGTGTAGTAGATATGTCCTTGAATATGAGATTTTCAAGAAGTTAGACGAGAGGTAAGAACCTGCACACCACTTCGAGAAAATTAAATTGGCTCAACCTCATAAAGAGTTAGGACACATAGGTTGCATTTCCTACATTTAGGTTTTGTTCCAAAAAAATTCATTCAAAGTAGGATTTGTTTTTTCCATGGATTAATCCATGTGCTAATAGAATAAATTAGTTGACTGAAGAATCTTGTTGAGTAATGAATAAATGGTTCTTCAAGGAATCTTTCAATGTGAAATTCGAAGCCAATGGCAAGGCCATAAGGACATAAATTTTCATTTTGTTTGAAAATTTTAAAAATGATATCATTAGATATTTTTTTTCAAAATTGGATGTCTTTTAGGAAAAATGGAAGCAATTCAAAGTTGGAAAATAACTCCCAATATTATGGTCCAACTGTGGGAAGAAGCACTCCCTCTCAGAGTGTCCACTTAAGAGTCTAAAATTTTGTGGTATTTGTTCGGAGGATTACTTAATAAATCATTTCCCAGCAATGTTAGGATTAAAAGAAGTATCCAAGGAATTAAGTGGGGAGACAAAGAAAACATATTTTAGTGGCTCTAAGAAGCCATTGCAAGCTCCATCACCAATTATAACTGAAAACCCTTCATCATTCATCAATACCTAGACTAACATGTATGCTTATTAGCATGTTTTTCATCAAATTTAGAATCCTATAGTTCCATGGAAAATTCTCAATCCTCCACTAATTCAATACCCCACACTATGCGTGCAATGGCCCTCTGCCATGAGTTATATATTCCCATGGCCTCATGGGTGGCGTGGATCCTCCTTTCTAGAGAAATTCCCAATACAATATTAGCCATGTATGAAACAACAACAACTACAACTCCCATCTAATGAACTACCAAATAATCATCCTCTATGGTCTTATCTACCTCTGCAATGAAATCTAAATCCACACAATAAGGTTGTAAAAGAAGAAAAATAACCTATTTTTCCCACTTACTCACCCATTAAATCTAATGACATCTATTTTGGATCATAGCGAAGAGTAAATTTAAGAATTTCTCTTGTTACCACAAAGCATGAAGAAGATAATTCACCCCGGGAATAAATATTAATTCAAAGATCATTATAGGAATAAAAAATAATTGGAACTTATTCTAAAAATGTTCTTACAACTCATATTACTATTAAAACTATTGAAACTATTGTAGAAGTTGATAGTATTGTTTTTGTTGTTACTTCTCAAAACACTATAAAAAATGATGTTGTCATAACTTCTCAAACTTTTGTAACAATGGATGTCATAACTGTGGATGTTGCAATATTTAGCACTCTTAAACCTACTAAAACTATTGTAACAACTGACTTTGTTGTTGTTGGAATTTTTGTAACAACGGATGTTGTAATAATGAATGTTGTAACAGTAGATGTTGTAACAACTATCCTTGTTGAATATGTTAAAGCTATGACCATCCTAATGGGAAAAACGTCTATCAGAAATACGTTTGTATCTCAAGGAGGAGGAAAACAACAAGGGACTTATGAGTAACATCAAGGGGAATATTGGAATGTTCATGAACAATATTGAGTGGGGAATCCAAAGACTTTAATTTGATCATTTTTTCCAATTTGAATAAGAATAAATCATTAGAGAAGACTAGACTTTGGAGCCCATGATCGTGGAATTTATTTCATGCTTACCATTAAATTCATTAAACATTCAAGAGACCAATAAACAAGCTATGGAAGATTTGCATGGCCTAGAAAAGAGAGATACACCAACATTTTTTAGTGAACTAGGAATCCAAGGATACATATATTACATCGAATATTGGTTCTAAAGAATTATTAGGATATAATATTATGTTGAAAATAATACTGAGAGGGGGGGTGAATCAGTATTATCTAGTCCTTTTAACAATTCTTCCTTATTTATACTTTGAATTATTTTTTCATATCAGCACCACAAAACAATGAGCATGAACAAGAAAAACAGACAGTCACATCAAAGAACACCAGATATAAGGTGGAAACCCAATGTGGGTGAAAACCACCTGCTGCAATATGTCTCTATCTTCTTTCAAATTAGAAACTCCTTTTACAATGGTCTTGTACTGGTGCAGTCCTTTACCAGTACGCAGGCGGCAACCTGCAGAGAGCTACAACTCTCTCTCATTTTCCAATCTCTCCTGGAAGGGAGCTACAACCCCCTACTTCTTTTCAAGGACCACTTTTCATAAATTTTCAGACTGGATCCATATACATCAAGTGCATGTAAATTATACAGACAGTTGTAGTAATCAGATCAACAATAACAAAACAGAAACCAGAACATCTTATCAACAGAAAAATTCAATCAACTGAAGATCTTAAATCAGATACGCAACTTTCTTTTTACTGTCCTGCGTTGCTACGCACTTCACTCTCTATCTCACTGCGTATACCCGCAGAGCTTCTTCTGCTGAATAGCGTTCCCACACACTTATCCTTTCACTGATCTGCGTACAGTACGCACCCAATTGCACTATCGCGCCGCGTGTTGCTACAGAAAGCACGCACCTGAACCATTGTCGCCCTGCATACCCACGCACTGAACCTTCGGCGCTCCTGCGTACCCACGCACTAGATCTTCGGTGCCTCTGTGTACCCACGCACTGAACCTTCAGCGCTCCTGCGTACCCATGCACTGAACCTTTGGTGCCTCTGCGTACCTCGACCAAGGGCTGAAATAAAGTCAGATGCTCAGATCTGAACTTGCGCTCAAGAGATCACCCTTCGCAGATTCGCTTCTAACTTCTCCTTTATAGATCAATCTTTTAAGACCAAGAACCCAAATAAATCAGATCTTAAGATATTCAACCACAAAAAGATTACCCAAGCCAAATGATCTCCTTTGCTTTATATAGGCAAGCTCTTCCTCAAATCAAGGATCATGGGGCTCAATAATAATAATAAAATAATCAATCCCACTGACCAAAACCATGATAACCCAATACTGTTGGCTAAATATCATGAGAAACCCCACGTGTGGGCTTAACTGCCTTGGAATGTGTGCACTGGGGTACGCACCTCATGGATGGGTAATCCGCGTATTAGGACGCGGTCTCTGCATGGTATGCCTGCGGATACGCACCTCCTGAACTGTTCTCCTGCGTACTTCTTTATTTTTATCAAAATGAGAGCCATGCCATGGGTGTTTCCATCAAGTACAACATCTGAAACATATAATCATACCAGAACCATAATGCCAACAATCTCCCCCTTTGGACTTGATGGCAACCTCAAAATCAATCTTCAGCTTCATTCTCCCCCTTTGACATCAAGGGCAAAGGGTTATGCTCCCCCTAAGAACATGCTCCCCCTGAATATGAACCAGATCTGCAATGAAGAACCATAATCCACCATGAAAGAGATAGAGACATATTGCAGCTACTTCCAACTGCACATCCTCCATAATGCCAACAATGCATTATATGCTCCCCCTGAACCTGTACGGACAACCATCAAAAGAGATTCAACATGATGATGCATCAACAACCCCCAGCTTGTGCCTGAGGTATTCAAAGGCATCCCTGGGCAATGGTTTGCTGAGAATATCAGCAACTTGTTCCTTAGAAGGAACATACTCCAACTTGACCTTTTGTTCAAGAGCTTGTTCCCGAAGAAAATGATATTTGATCGGTATATGCTTTGTCTTCGAATGCATGACTGGATTCTTTGAAATGCTGATTGCACTTGTGTTATCACATAAAATGGAGACAGGTGGAGTACAATCGATTTGAAAATCTTGCAAGGTCTGCATCATCCAAAGGAGTTGAGTGCAGCAAGATGCGGCAGCAACATATTCTGCTTCAACTGTAGATAAGGCAATCGAACTCTGTTTCTTGCTGAACCAAGATACTAATCTGGAACCCATAAAGAATGCACCACCACTTGTGCTCTTCCTGTCATCGACGCTTCCGGCCAATCTGCATCTGTATAAGCATGAAGTGTGAGATCTGTATCTCTAGGATACCATAAGCCATAATTTTGTGTCCCTTGAAGATATTTGAAAATTCTCTTTAATGCCTGAAGATGAGTCTCCTTTGGATTTGCCTGAAATCTACCAACTATTC
>APFE031353258.1:0-13495 GCA_000404065.3 Pinus taeda
GAGAGTGAAATATGCAAAACCAATTTATACCAATTTATTTATTTTAATATCGAAAAAAATAAAAACAAAGGGAGTGTGAAATGGCAGCTAATCACTCAATTCTCGAGAAATTTCAAAGGCCTAATGCACAACATGTTATCCTTTTCATATATCATCGTATATACATAACTCGTGAATTACTTACGAAAGTGTCTACACGAAGTATTTGAGAAGCAGAAAATTTTTAAATTCCCACTGGGGGAGAAACTCGAAGTTGCAATGAACGATGTCATTCATGAAATGGAACCATGAATTATAACAGAAAAAAACACCAATAGAAGGAGTATTTGTGATAGTGAGAGGTAGTTCAGCCATGGAAAAGATTGTTACATGCATGATATGTTTTGCAAATGGATGCACCACAAGTAAAATGCAACGAAAGCACAAACATCAAGAAAATGCATAGTCAATACAACATAATGAATGACTTGCTAAGAGAATATTGATGTTTTTCTTACATGTAATTGGTTATGTTACAAAAGAAGAGTGTTGACGTGAATGGTAGAAGCTATACGTAAAATGATGATGAAGGAAACTATGTACCCAGTAATATATCAATTTGACTGTCCCGATGGGCCAATTCAATTCCATCTACCATGTTCACATGCATGATTGCACCGCATTCCAAATCGATTCAATTTCACGATTTTTTTTTAATTGTAATGCACCCTCTTAGCAATCACATCGGTGATGTGCTATTCAGATGATTCTCCTTAGTGGTATGCACTGGGTCCTTTTTTTACATGAAAGGGAACTAGTGCTATTTAATGTTAAAGCACTGGTGCGTTGTGTTATTTAACGGAACATGTTTTTTTATTTTATAATAATAGATTTTCCATGGTCCACCATGTTATACCAAGGACCCTGCTTTTATGTTTATTAAACCACTATTAAAGCACTAATATTAAAGCACTAATGTGTGTATATTTTATATTCAGTCCAAAAAATATTTGTTAAAACATTTTCCTTCCTACCTCTACTACAAATGGAATTTTGGGTTTTTTTTATAGGGCTTTCTCCAAAAACCTTTCCTAGAAAGTCTTTTTTTTTATAGTGATACTTTTGAGAATCTAAGTTTCCAAAAGAAAATTTACATAAAACAAATTTTACAAGAGATATAAATTTCCAAAGAGTGCTAAACATTTCAGATTCTATTTTATTGTATTTTCCTTGTATTTTTATTGGTAATTTTCCCTATTAAGAAAGCCCTTAATTTTCTTGAGTAATAATAATGAAGCATAATTTGTAAGAGAAGTATTTTGTTGTATTTCATACTAATTCTCCATTTAAATTTCCATTACAAATTATTTAAGTTAAAATACCATTATATTTTTACTAGGTATTTTTTTAATAAAAAATGATTTAGAAGGTAAATATGTTTTTTTGGGATAAAATAAAATAGCAAAAATTTAAAATAAAATATAATATTAAAATTAACCTAAAATAACTAATGTAACACATAATTATTGTGGTCACCACTACCCATAACAAAAAAACATAATAATCATAAATACAAAATCACTAAGAACCGAGATTCATTCCTTCCTACCAAATATCACACCTTCTATAAAAATATTATAACTAGATTACCATATAAATATCCACAAAATTAGCATCCATGGCTATGATGAGAAAGAAATTGATATTTAATAGTTTTAATTGAAGCAATGGATAAAAGTATCAACTATTAATTTTGTAGTTTTTTTTATGATACACATCATTAAGAATTGATATGTAGGGAAATTCTTCTCTCAAATAAAGTATCGTTAATCAACATCAACCTTAGTATTTTCATAATTCTCCATCTATTCCTAGTGTGCCTTAACTAATACAAATTCCTTACTTATTTCTATTTTTTCTCCTTTCCATCCTTCCATGCATGCCTACAGTGATATGATATTGTTAACATCAATGATAAAAAATTCCCTTTTGTCTAACAACACGTTATTTATCATTTTTCAAATGACTTAAGTATGAAAATGTATATAGCTCCGTGTTCCGATCGTGTTCTAGTTTACAATCTCTATCTTGGAAGACTCAAAAATGGCATATGAATCTTAGCAAATATCATTTTTTTCCTTACCTATCTATATTAAAAAATATACATTTAGTGTTTTCTCTTCGAGTATTTATCCCTCTAGAACATCATCCCTGGGATACAATACAATCTATTTAGTTAGATATCCAGATTACACAATATACATTTAGTGTTTGTGCTTTGAGTATTTATCCCTCTAGAAGATCATCACTTTGGTAGAATACAATCTATTTAGTTGCTACATAGAGAGTAAACGTAGTTATCATCAATATTGTGTATAATTTCATGGAAGGATGCTTCCATGGCATCAGCTATGTTGTATATCAATATAGATGTTTACGTCATGCACTATGGATTTCCAAAAGTCATTTCTCAATTATTTCATTTTCTAAATTGGTTCATAGAAATCCTTTGAGAAATTTTCCCAATAAGCTATATTTGGATTAAATGATTGTTACTCTCTGTAGTTAATCTCTATCCAAAAAAATGAAAGATATGTTTCTATTAAATTACCTCTCCCATCCTAGCTTTATCTTTAGCCATAAATAATAGCTTCCTACATATTATGAAAATATTACCCATGAGATCACATCTCATATAAATGCACGTAATGTCTAATAAACAATACTAACAAGTTATGTGAGTTCACAATATAGATTAAATCAACAATGTTTGTTCATTAACATACCCAAGCAATAAAAATAAAACACATCATCACCAAACACAAGGAAGTGAACAAAATTTTGAGTAAGGACCTTATTTATTTAGTATCAGAAATAAAATAACACATAACACATTTATTACCACTTGTCCATGACACCACATGACACCACCATTATGAGTTCATTATATATATTTATATATACATATATACAACCCCTCACTATAATACTTGAGAATGAACAAACATCCAACCATGAAAAGTGATTTGAGGCATAAAAATTTACATTATATATCTTTACCCAAGGGTGAAAAAGGTACATTCATACTATTTACAACCATTATACTTCTTCTATTCTTGTCTTGATGAGCTCATTATTATTGCCTTTTACATTTCTTATATGTATTCCTTCTTTCTCCACTTCATCTTTGGACAGCTAGAGTAATTCCCACATCTCTCGTTCTAGTAATTGTTAAATGTTGAGGATCTATAATGCCCCAAACAATATTTTTTAAACATGGTGCAATGCTTGTATAATCAATTCACTGATCCTATACCATTGTATCCTTCCTACTACTACAACATGGATACCTTCAACATTCAAAATGAGGTGCCCAATAGGACTTAATGGCACATATAGTATCACCCTAGAGGGGTCTCTCATTAACAATTGGTTGATTCAAAATCCTGCCCATCCTTTGCAAATGCGCAATACAACTCTCTGACCACCTTTGGAAATTTGGTCTATAGCTAAAGGAATTATTCTACTTCCTTCATCCATTTTTCGATTAATATTTTTATAATTATTAAGTGTATTCTTTCTTGGTTGATATAAAGTTTTTGAGGACTCGTATATTCTATAGAATAATTTTTATTTTATTTGGAATTGTTGAGCTATTATAGTGTTTTATAATAGTTTACCATGATGAGATGAAGCTATCTCTATTGATCTAAAATCATTTATCCAATTCATTTTCACCATTATTTATCTCTTTCATCTTCTCATCTCTTTTCATCAAAACAATTACTGAGGCATTCCATCACTCCTTATAATTAACTAATCCTTTCCTAGAATTATTCATGTAGTTTATGTTATTTATTAATAACTTCACCCAATTATTGGTGACCAACACAATTTCTATACATTTCTTTGTTGTGACATAGATACTTCTGTTCGAATTTAATTATGAAAATTAATTACATCACCCTTAAGGTTTTTTCGTTTAGTGAAAGTAGACTATTCTTGTATCAAGGTGTTCAGGGTGATGCAATTCACATTATTGATATGACATTAAATAATCACTAGGGTTTCCTTAGCAGTTATGCAAGTGATCTGCAAGGTAGGAACAAAAACCTTAAATCCTAAAGGGAAAGGAGAAAACAAGTAACATTTGATATATTTGGAAACTCCCAACAATGTATTGGCTTCCATTCTAGCTATGATGGGTATTTGGTTAGAATTGATTTTTGAAGATTTTTTAAGGGTTTCTTATGCCACGGTTGGCAACGATTTTGTTGGCAGCTATAGTTGGACATCAATCAAGCTAGGTGGAGGAAGGGAATCCCAAGGTAAGGGTGGTTTTTTTTTTTAATATTTGGTAGCTCACTACAATGTTTTGGTACACATTTTGGTTGGCATGGCCTTCTATGGAGAATTTGAATTTGAAGAATTTGCAAAGTATCTAGTGTTGTGGGTGGTATTATGTTTGGTTTGGCTAGTATTATGTTTTTTGGAAAACATTACTAGGATTCATATGAGAGAATGGGAGAAAGGGTGTCATGCCCCTACACTGGCGGTAATCTTCCAACCACACTATAGGACGTGCGACACCACTGACCCTTTTGGTTTTAACAATAATAATGATTGTGGACTATGCCTAGTCCTATACTTAGTTTACTTTTCGATCAAATAATTACAACATTTGTAAACACAACAGAAACATTAATCTTTCATAAACATCATTTAACACATTATCATCATTGTTGAATTGAGGCTTCTGTGATCCATATCAAGTTTATGAGAGAATATATTTCAGCGTAATTCACATGATATTTCATTTGTCAATGCGTTTCGAACCAGCCAGTGCAGTTCATAGTCAGGACAAGTTGAGGAATCAAATCTAGGCTACATGTTAAATAGTAAGAGCAGAACTTCCAACGTCTATATTTGACTAGGAAACAACTAGATAGACTGGACCAAGGGATAGGGAAAGGAGAGCAAGACTTTATTTAATTAAAAATTTAATCAACAGGAGTTAATCACATAAGATAAATAAATAATTAGTTAGTTAATTGAAAGTTAGTTAAGTATTAAATAAAACTAGGTGATGTATTAAATAAATAAATAAGTTAAAGTTACAGATTTAAATTACTATCAAACCAATATTAACTTAGTTATACTATTTCGCAGCTCCATCATCGTAAATTTAGGGAGGCCCTTGAGATTGAAAAATGGCCTAGCAACCTCAATAGAGAGGATGGTTGGAAGATCAGTAGTTGTTGGGTCCCAGCCCTCACTTCCTAGTCATGCCCTTCACTTCCTCCCCTCCCTCTTTTTATTGCATGTCCTAATTTTCTATTTTATAAAGTATCCCCTTGTCATCCTTTAACATGCTTTCTTTTACCTTAGTTCTTTGATCATTTTTAGTATTCTTCGTTGATAATCCTCTTCCAGTGAGTTAGATGACTTTATTATCTAAATTTATGATTTATATACAATATTTATGTTTATAAAAATAGAAAAAATAATAAATAAATAAATAATTTTGATATTGGAAGTCGATCTACATTTAGGCTTAAATTAAAATGTTAATATGTTTTATGACTTATTAATTTATATTTTAAAATTTATATATATTAGATAGTGATGAGAAATTCCTAATAATTCATTCAAAAAATCAAAATATAAAAGAAGTATTCTTATAAGACGTAAATTAATTAATAAGATCAATTAATAGATCTAACAACAATTAGTGGTTATAGTAATAAATATAATAATACTAACTTACAATTAGAATTTTTCAAATATCTAATTATATAACTTTTATGTATATTTAGGTTGCAAGGCCATTTTTCAATCTCAAGGGCCTAACTATTAATTATATATAAATTTAGAACCTTTTTAATTTAATAATAGTATAACTAACTTACTATTGGTTTAATAATAATTTAAATCTGTAACTTTAACTTATTTATTTATTTAATAAATCACCTAGTTTTATTTAATACTTAACTAACTTTCAATTAACTAACTAATTATTTATTTATCTTATGTGATCAACTCCTATTGATTAAATTTCTAATAAAATAGAGTCTTGCTCTACATTCCCTGTCCCTCGGTCCAGTCTATCTAGTTGTTTCCCAGTCAAATATAGTTGTTAGTCAGTCTAGCCTACTAGTTCAATATAGTCGTTGCCTAGTCAAATATAGTCATTGGAAGTTTTGCTCTTACTATTTAACATGCACCTTAGATCTGATTCCTCAACTTGTCCTGATGATGAACCACACTGGTTGGTTCGAAACGCATCGACAAATGAAATATCATGTGATTTATACCGAAATATTTTCTCTCATAAACATTCATCATTATCATTCAAATGCACAATGGATAAGTTGGGAGGGGCAACCATGCCCAACCACTGGGCAAAGTCACATGAGTTTCTGCCCAACTCGTGCACCTATCACACTTATCGCACAACTAGCCACCCTTTCAACCGTCATGTCAAACGTGCACACCTCTTCTTCATTCAACCGACTGACTTGCCCGTCGACACATTCACTGCACTTCATTTTGTTTGGACCCACCGCGACCACCCAACTCGTTGTTGTTTGCCTGGCGGATTCACCAAACACCCAACTCGTCATTCCAATGTTTCGTTTTGGCGCACCTACCACAACCACTTGTCGCACACCCAACTCGTCAACCAAACACGTTACTATTGGCTCGTTTCATCTGTCGTGTCTTCTGCCCAGTGCACTTCCACCTGACCACCTATTCCACATGACCCTTGTTCGCGCTAACTTGCAAATTGGTCACCATGCCCAGCTCGCCCCCCCAATGACCTTCGTTCATTCCATGCACATGCGCACTATCGAGCTTGCCTCCTGGTGCTCGTTCGCACCATGCTTGCACTTGCCAACTATTTCCCACCGGTTAACATGACCTGTGCCTATCCGTTCGGTGTTTCGTGTGTGCCATGTCGTGCCAACATATTCACCAACATGTCTGTTGCCCATGTGTACGCCTACAGCCTGCACACCCTGCGACCACCCACTGGTTCGCCTAAGCCCACGGCTAGGGTGCTTTAGCCCCTATGTACATCTGCACCTTTTGCCCAATTTCAGAACTCCATACTTGCTTGCTCTCCACCTAAGTGAAGGGTCCTTAGATCACATTTATTGGATGAACTTGGATGCCAAATGCCAACTCCATCTCCACCTACTCATACACTTTAGCTCACCACTTGTGACCACGTTGGCCTATGCCAGCCGACCTATCAATTTGGTTTTAAATTGTTTTGCACACATCAGCCATGGCTAGGGCACCTCCACCCAGGACCACCTCGCCATATAATCTTCCATTGACCTTCTTCAAACACTTAGCCCTTTTTTGTAAACTGCCTTCACGTTTTTTCCTACAGCTTCCCAACTCCTCCGTGCTCCTCCATCGTGCGGCCTCACCTCAACCATCCATAGCTTGGGGGCCTTACATTCTCCCCTACTCAAAGTCTTTCTCATGCTCGACAAATCTTGATCGCAGAAACCATCCGCCACTAAGATAACCATCCACACAACTATGTATATGGGTAATCTAGATGTCCACTACTCAACCTGCCTCACACCATAGATATGCCACCACTCTGTAACGAATCATGTGCTAGTACCCGTCATGTCAGTGATTAGTTGGGTAGCTAATCCAACTATGCATCACCTCCATAAGAACTCATGCCCCTACATCATCATGACTGTACACTGCATGCTACCTATTAACTTGTGTCATCTCACCCCTAGATGCCTGCTCAATGTGTTTGGAGACTCACTGCCATGAGCAGCTAACAATGAGCCTCATCCTCCATGATAGTCTAAGACGATGAGGAGGGAGCAGAGCCTGAAGGCTCTCCCTCACTAATCAACTCAATCCACCTATCTGAATCCTCCACTTCCATTATCTACAAGTATGCCTCTCGATCCTCCATCTGAACATTTGGCCTCACATATTTTTCATCATCGTCATCCTCCACCACTTCTAGCCTCTTAGATAGATCCAAGATGCTATCTGACAATGTCCTGATAACCTGTGATTATTCCATAAGCTTCACCTCTACAATAGACAACCACTTATAGATTTCATCATCTCGCTTCCCATTCTCCATATTCATCACTATCAGCTTACGTTCAAGCTTAGTTACTCCCAAGGTTGGCAGACCAATGGGTATGTCGTCTTGTCTGTCGTAAATGTATAGTTTCTTCATATGGGGAACAATCATCGCATCAAATACCTTCATGAATTCTATGCCCAGTACAGCCTCATAGTCATCTATCCAAACCACGGTGAGATCGACCTTCCCTGTCCATTCGCCAATAGTCACATTCACTTTTTTAGCCACACCAATCATAGAATCCAGAGGATAATTCACTATATTCATTTGTGCCTACACCAGTACAAACTTTAGCCCAATCCTTCTCGCAGTATCTTGACTCGTGAAGTTCTGAGTTACGCCACTATCCACCATAGTAAGCACAACACCACTCTCAACCTTCATTTCGACATACTCCAATTTGTTTCTTTCTGGGTCTATCCTTGAGGTAGCTTCCATAGCCACCATTGTTCTTAGAATCTACATAACCCCTACAAAATTTTTCTCTTTCTTGTTCACATTGGACTATGCCAAGGCAACCACCTTTGGTCTTGAAGGACAATTCTTCAGCATGTACGGTTCCTCGCATATCCAATACTTTAGTGGTTTCTTCGTCTTCGACTTGTCATTTGATCTCCATGTCTCCTCTTTCATATTCTTCTCTTTCGGCTTGTCATACTTCTTATTCTTCTCTTCAGAACCCTCATCATAGTGTTCCACCAGATGATCCATTGCAGCAAAAGCCTCCTCAAGTGTCTTAATATTTTGTCTCTTTACTTCATTCTGCGTCCAAGGTTTCAAACCTATGATAAAGTTGAACGCCTTGTCATTTTCCGCCATGTCTCGAAGTTCCAAAACCGTACTTTATAACTCTTGCTGATATGCCTGCAGACTTCCCATTTTCTTTATGTATTTTATCTTCATCCTTGCATCCCATGTTTCGTCTTGTGGATTGAAGTGGGTTTTCAAAGCCTTCTTTATGTCATCCCACAAAGTTCTGTCTTCACCATTGCCATTGGAAATCTGATCCATCCTCCTTCTCCACCACATCTTAGCATCCTTCATCAAGAATTGAGCAACTACCTTCACTTTGGTTTCCTCATCGGATAATCCCAAATGCTCCAAGTACTATTCCATATCCCATATAAAGTTGCCAAGAGTTTTCTCACTCCTCGTTCCATCATAAGAATCCAGCTCTTTGACATTGACATGAGTCACACATCCACCTAAGTTTTCTCTCACAACCTTCTTCAAAACTGCGACCTCATCCAGAGCATCGTCAAGAGCTTGCCGCAATTTCAAGATTTTAGCCAAACCTTGATCTCTTGCTTCACCAACCTTCTTGACTTTTTCTTTTTTTTGTCTATACTCCCATTTTGTATACTCATATCAAACCTTCAGGTGTTCAAGTTCCTCCTTCACCTTCGTATAGCCTTCATGAACCTACATGTTCTAAGCCTTCATCGAAGCCATATCAGAACCCATTTCTTCCACAAAATCTAATACCCTATCAAGGAAATCTTCTCTAGCATCTTAGGTAGATTCACTTGTCATCACCTGAGGTTATTTTGCCATAGTTGCCATCTGCTTCCCTTGTGATCTTATGTAGACAATAAATTGCAAATCTGAATCACCTGTTAGACTTCTTCATCATGTATCGCCCTCTGAATCAATCCGTCAGTTGCACTTCAACTCGTTCTCTAAATCAAGGCTCTCTTACCACCTATCACGCCCCTACACTGGCGGTAATCTTCCATCCACACTATAGGAGGTGTGGCACCACCGACCCCTTTCTTTTTAACAATACTAATGATCATGGACTACGCCTATTCCTATACTTAGTTTATTTTTCAATTAGCTAAGTACAACATTCATTAACACATCGGAAACATTAATATTTCATAAACATCATTTAACACATTATCATCATTATCATTCAAATGCACATCAGATAACTTGGGAGGGGCAACTCCCTATAAATATGAGTCTACCCGTATAACAATCATAATATTCAGTTTTACATATAAACTTTACAACAGAGAGAAACTCCTAGTTTAGTTTCACACTTATAAAATTTCACCTTCCTGCATTGTCGTGTAGCCTTGCACAACCACTAGGAAAAGTCACATGAGTTGTTGCCCATCTCGTGCACCTATTAAAATTATCACACAACCAAGGGCCTGTTCAATTGTCGTGTCAAACATGCAAACCTCTTCTTCGTTCAATCGAGCCAGTTCCATCGTGCCCAACCGAATCACCTGTCAGCACGTTCACCACACTTTTTTTTGTTTGGGCGCACCCAGTGCGACCACCCAACTCATCATTGTTCACCCGATGCGTTCACCGCACGCCCAACTCTTCGTTCCGGCGTTTCTTTCAGGTGCACTTACCACAACCACTCATCGCACACCCAACTCGCCAACCAAACACATTACCGCCAACTTGTTTCACCCATCGTGTCGTCTGCCGGGGGCATGTCCGTTGGACCACTTGTCGCACACAACCCGCATTCACACCAACTTGCCAACAGTCACCATGCCCAGCTCGGCCACCTGGGGACCTTTGTTTAGCCCGTGCACGCACTCCCTGCCGAGCTACCCTCCTGGTGCCCATTTGCACCATGCCCACACTTGCCAACTCTTTCTCGCCAGTTGACACAACCCGTGTCTGTCCGTTTGGTGTTACGTATGCAGCCACCCATGCCTACTACCCGACCTGCGCTACCAACCCGGCTCGTTGACCTATTCACCAACCTGCCTACTACTCGTGTCTACGCCTATGTCCTGCATGCCCTATGGCCACCCATCAGTTCGCCTAAGCCTGTGGCTAGGGTCCTTTAGCCCCTATCTCCTCCTGCACCTTTCGTATAACTTCAAAACTGCAAACTTGCTTTCTCTCTGCCTAAGGAAGGCTCCTTAGATCACATTTGTTGGATGAACTTGGATGCCAAATGCCAACTCCATCTCAGCCTACTCATACCCTTCGGCTCACCACCTGTGACCACGTCGGCCCATGGCAGCGAACTTGTCAATATAGTTTTTAAATTGTTTTTCACACGTGGGGCGCCCCCACCGGAGACCACCTCGCCATATAAACCTTCATCAATCTTGTTCAAAAACTTAGCCATTTTTTGTAAAATGCCTTCATGTTTTTCTTGTGGCTGCACAGTTCGTCTACACTCCTCCATCGTGCGCTCTCGCCACAACCATCCGCAGCTCAGGGTCCTTACAAAGGGAGACCCACGCTCAACCAGATGCTCAAAATCACCCATGGCTCGGTCATTTAGAGAGAAAAAATCCGTTTGATTTTGTAATCATTGGGTATGAATCTTTCCTTGTTCTCTCTTTTATTTATCATTGGGATACATGGTGCAATGTGGTTATTTTGCTCCAGGAGTCATTAATTTCGATTAGGTAGTGCAAGGTTGTTGTGTTGGGTCTTTCATTAGTTTGGATGGAAATTGAAAGTTCTATTATATGGGGCAAGGTTCTCGTGTTGGGGTGGAGAATACTTTGGCGATAAATAATGAAAAGGCTTCGGTCTCCTTATACAATTTAAGTCAATTATTAACTTCTATCTTAGATAAGGATGTGAGGTTTGCATTGTTATAATTTTTGCAATGTTGTCTTCACCAATATCATGGACAAGGGTGGTTGATTTATAAATCTTGGGAAAGGAAGGATGAACTAATCCTAGGTTCACATCATGGAAATCTTTTTCAAAGTTTTCTCGATCCATATCATTCGGATCATAAGATATTTTGGGCAATAAATATGTCTCCTCATAGTGATGAGGTTGGATGGTTAATGGAGCACATTTCCGTCCTTTAGTAAGATGTTTTGAATTTCCAAATTTGGTTATATTGTATAATAGCTAGTGTGAACACATGTATGTACCTAGTAATCGATCACCAAACCACTAAAAGAATAACTAAATATGTAGTGTCAAATATTCATCAACGAGTTGAAGGATTATAAGAACATTCCTCCTTGAACAACTCCAATGCAAAATAATGTGTATATGCAAATGCTCCCCCTCACCATTTTCGTACTGCAAGATTAGGGAAAGACCTCCATTTCGAGATGAATAAACATGATTTACAAATTTTCTAAAACTTTAAATGCGTTTCTTAATATATACCCTTATCAACATAATAGTTTATTTATACTATATATAATAAATTTTGAATTGAGAAAATTACTCGCATATTGATCATGTCTTTTTGAAAGGGCACTAAATCATGATTCTTAGTGATATATATATATTATATAATATTTTATATATGTATTCACTTTTCTTCCATTTGTATAATGTTGTCACAAATGGTCTCTAGACAATCAAGTATTTGATAACTATTATGTGATTCAATTAACTTTTTATGTTATGTTTCCCATTTTTTATTTGTTGTACTACCTGGTACAATTTCCTTACAATCTCAATGAAGGGAGTTTATAAGGTATTTAACCAATTGTAGAATCCTCTTCTATGATGGAATCCACATATAAATGACTTCTCCATAAACTACTTCAACTTAGACCTCTAGCGTGAGCTTTTCATGCCCTAGATTCCTACTTCCTCAAGCATCTCATCCAAATTCATCTATTTGTCATTTTTCATTAGTGGTTGCAATATTTCCCTCTTTCATATAATATGTGATGTGGAAATGTTACCATAATAAATCCCTTGCATGGAGATGGGGACATAGGTTATATTAGATGCCTACAATGCCCAAGAATGTAATGGTGCTTTTGGGTCCATTTGTGTTATGGATTGTGCCATTGTACTAGTTTATTTCGGTTGATACTCACCTCATTTTATTTTAGATCTATATGGCTATAGAAGTGGATCATGATATTTATAATTTTCTCTTATAAATCAATACTAATGCATTATAGCATGTGAAAGTTTTTCTCGCACTCATGCATGATTGTGATATAATAGTCTTCATCTTATGCTAAGATGGTGATAAAATACATGGTAATTATCTAATCTATTAGTGTTATTAGAATTATTAAGAATGGGATGTTGGAAACATGGGTTGGTGTAATCTTTGGTGGAGCATCTTCTATGTGTTGATTTTGATTTTATTTTTCAATTTTTGTTGATCTCAATCATGTTATTGGCTCTTTACTTATATTTCGTACTCATATTATGAATGCTCATCCTTTTTATGTTAGCGTTCTTATTCCTTCTACTATGTTTCTTGTTGATGCACCTCACTAGTTGGGTTTTTCCTAGAGTCACAATAATCTCTACCTATCCTCTATTTTCCTTTCCTATGAGCGTGAGACCCCTCCATTTTGTCAACTTAGTCTCAATCATTAGCCTAATTCTAACACTATTTTTATATTATTATCTTTTCACTATTGACCCTCCCCACTCCTACAACTTCATTTGTAT
>APFE031353258.1:16985-27873 GCA_000404065.3 Pinus taeda
TCATAATTTAAAACATGTACAAATATTTGTCATAATAGAATATTATAGCCTATATATATTATAAATATCATAAACAAGTGGAATAAATGTAAAGCAATTAGTCTCCAGCTCTTTAAAAAGTTAAAAAAATTAAAATCAATTGCATTAATAGATAAGTTTATTTGAAAAGTAAAAATAAAAATTAAAAAAATTAAACCAATTCCATTAAAAAAGAGAGTCCTTGCTAGGAATATCTATTTTTAACATAATTTGTAGATTTTTAATTAAGTTATGGAAAAATATGAAGTGTAGAGTTTAGATTTCAAGTTAAACCAATATTCTTTTTCTAATAAGGAACCTAATGGATGCCATTTACCACAACTAGATTGAAACCCTAATATAATAAACATTACTTAGCCAAGAATATTTAAAAAATTAGGTAGAAAATATAAGCATTTTGGTTTCAATTCAATTAGTGTAAGTGTGTCAACTCACCCATGGTCATTGAACAAGGGTGATTGACGTTAGGTTTGATCTGCATACTATGTTGCAATAGTTTATCCCACTACAATGGAGCACCCATTGGGGGGACACGACCCCTCTTTCATATTGTTGGTAACTAATTGACCTTCTTAGTAGTAGTTGCGTAAATCTACAAATTTCATAGCTACCCAAAATAACAATACATCAGCTAGTTTAGGTTCGAGATGAGAGCCCACAACAAGTCCTTCTCCCCCACAAACCTAAGATATCCCTTGGTCGGAAATCCCTCCTAAAAAACCTGGTTACACAGTCAAACACATGAAAGTGCAAGTGATCATTTGCAAATTTAACGCGCCTTCGCCTTCTGAGCAGACCCTAATTAATTGGCGACATAAAAACTAGATATCAAGGGATAAGTATAGCTTAATGTGGGATCTAGAATATTTTTCACCATGGTTTTGAACAACATCGAAGATAGGAATCACATCCTCAAGGCGGGTCCCTACTTCATGAATTTGGTAGGCCTCTTCATGAAGCCTTGGGTACCAAAATTTAGCCTAGAAAAGGAAGATTTCTCATTCCTACATTTTTGGATCAGACTATACTCCTTGTCACAAGAGTATCAGCATCCAAAGATCATGGCTCTCATCAGCAACAAAATAGGGAAATTTGTTATACTGTTAGACATCACCAAAACTTCTAAGTACACATCATATGCCAAATTATGTGTGTACATGGATCTTACAAAACAATTGCATGAAAGCATACACTTGAGTTGCGAAGGCATAATATGGGAGCAACTAATCGACTATGAACAAATCCCCTTAAGGTGTCATCGTTGGCATGCATATGGACACCTCTTTAGAGATTTCCATACAAAACCACCTCAATCAACTGCACTAGCAATAGATCAACTGATCAACACTCCTTAGAAGAAGGATTCTCAGGAAGAAGAAGAGCAACTCAAAGTTGATTAGAGAACCCTTCTCCTCAGGCAAAAAAGGAGCTAATATATACACAGTTCTCTAGCATTCAAAAGAGGAAAACTAATTGAACTAGGAGCCACCACTAATAGAAAAACCTCTCGAACAACCCCCTCTGAAAGATCGATCTAGTACATGACTAGATCTAGCCCCTCCGAGTCAAGAACTGACTCCTGCAAACAAGAATTCCAAGCAAGATCTTTCGTCCCCAATGGAAGAAGAAGATATGGAGGATTTGGAATTGCAAGATATGTATCTATAGCAAATTGCAGAGGAATGGGAAAACATGGACCCTGCAACCATTCCTGAAGAACAAATTCAAATGAGCACAATCATATATATTCCGTCAAGACATGTTCCTACATCGAGTAACTCCACCAAGTATCTCCCCTTCTCCCTCCACTTATTTTTCCTTACTATGAATTAATTGGAATATTCCCTAAGACTACTCCATCCTAGTCATAGAGCCTAAGAAAAAAGGAAGAAAAAAAAACAACCAAATGAGGGAGAGTGTCTCCCATCACCTCACTCTTCCCTCTTATCTCCAAACCCTAGTGATGAAATTCGTCTCTTGGACAGTTAGGGTTTTAAATGACAAATCCAAATGTAAGATCCTGAAAAAAAAGTTCTCCAAGAAAGAACCAAGCATCTTGTTGCTCCAAGAAGTAAAATTCTCTCACCATAGCCTCCACTAAATGGTTCACACTTTTTGGAAAAAATGCGATATGATCACCCACTACGTAGTTGACACCTTTGGTGCTCTATCAATTCCTTTCAATCCTTCAATGGTCACCCTAAAAGAATCCTTATCCTTGCCCAGAATTGTCACAACTTTCTCTCAGCCAATATTCTCCTCTCCATATGGCTTCATGTCCTATGTTTAGTGTCCTACCCTTTCTCAGCACAAAAAATATTTTATATCCAACCTTTCCACAATTAACCATCTGTCTAGCATGAACAATGGATTTTGGCAGGGGATCTCAAACTTGTTGATATCTTTGTAGGTAAAAAACGGAGGTGTCATATGGCTCAAAGAGGAAGTTTCAATATTCAATTCCTTCATTGACAAATGTAAGATGATATACATAAACACCTCGAATGGAATCCACACATGGAACAACAAAAGAGGGGGATCCCAAAAGGTGGCTTAAAGGCTTGATTGATTTCTCCTCTCGGAATCTATTTTTCTAACACGCATCAAATTTGAAGTTGTAATCCTCCCAAGCTATGGCTCTGATCATTGGTTAATTAAACTTCATCTTGGATGGTTTGCAACACTCCATAACAAACCCTTATGCTTCAACGAATTTTGGTTGCGTCATCTGGAATTCCTCTATAACTTGATGTAAACCTGGTGGCAAGAATTTTCTTCTACCCCGGGGTGTATCATCTATCGCTTTCAAAAGTGATTAAAATTTATCAAGTAGAAATTAAAAGAGTGGAAAATTAAAGACTTCAGCAACATCCTCCAAGGAAAGCTCAAGCTACATGAATAATTGATAGTAGTGTAGAAAATCATAATTGCAGAGGGAAAAATAGAAGAATGAAAGGTAGCCAAAAGGGTCCTATGACATAAATTAGATGAATCCTTAGGTCAAAAGGATATCCTATACAGAAAGAAATCCAGACTAAAATGGATCAAAGAAGGATAGCACAACACAAATTTATTCCACAAATACATGCTTAACTATAGGGAACACAATCATATCCATCACTTGTACAACATAAAAAATCAGTATGTGGAAGATCCTGAAGCTATATCACAATAAATCTATCAGTACTTCAAAACGCTTCTAACAGAGTGAACCCCTAAAAGAAAGAATGACATTCAAAAGATTACACAACATATTTCAATGTTTGTCTCAACAAACCATAATTCCCCATTCCTCAAGGAAATCACCTTCCAAGAGGTAATGGAAGTGGTCATGAGTATGTCAAGAGACAAGTGCCAAAGCCTTGATGGATTCATAGAAGGCATCTTCCAATTTTGTTTTTTATATTCTAGACAAATATGCTTAGAAAGTGATAGAATATTCCTAATGCTCCACCTCACTACCTTTTCCCTTCAATCCAACTTTCACATGCTCAAATATACTAAAGCCTCTTCTCCTACTGACTTCAGTTTGACATCTCTTTATAATGTCATTTATAAAATCATCTCAAAAACCATTGCAAACAAAATTAAGTTGCTCGTCCCCACTCTTATCTATCCTAATAAAATAGGATATGTATAAGTGAGACACATCCTAGATAACACCATCCTTGTTTAAGCACATCCACTCACCTCACTCTAACAAGAAATTAGGTATGATATTAAAACATTACATATCAAAATATTTTGACAAAGTCAGTTGGAAATTCATGTGTCACACTCTTAAGGCTTATGGAATTAATGATAAATGGGTTTCCTCGGTGATGGACGTTATCTCGAAAGCATTCTTTTCAATCTTGGTTAATGGCTTACCCTCACCTACCCTCACCCCATCCAGGGGTATCCGACAAGGAGACCCACTCTCTCCCTACATCATATTACTTGCTACCAAACACCTAAGCCATTCCATAAAGCATGCTCTTCTTCATCAGTGTCTTTTAGGTCTCCCCCTTGGATCCTCCCAAGAACTCTTAACTCACCAACAATTTGTGGATGATGCCCTCCTCAAGCACTACCCTTGCATCCAAGAGCTAGAGTAATTCAAATAAGTATCAAATACCTTTGTTGCATCCTGAGGCAAAAATATAAATAAAGGTAAATCTAAAATATTATTCTTTACCACCCCTCGGTACATTCAACTCCAATTCTCTCATATGATGTGTTTCAAGAAGAGCTCCCTTCCATCCAAATACTTAGCCCCCCACCCATTTCCAATCCTCTCTACTTATCAGTATGGGAAGAGATCATTCTAAAATTTCAAGAAAAACCTCATGTTGAACCTTCAAGTCCCTATATTTTTCTAGAAGATTAATTCTTTTGAAATCTATCCTCCAATCCAAGGCTACCTATTTTCCCTCAACTCTAGCATCTCCTAAATCTATTCTTGACATGCTTCATAGCCTTCAATGCTCCTTCCTATGGGCAGGTGCCAATATGGAGAGAAGACGAGCATTGGCCTTTTGAGATAAGGGGTGCCTTCCTAAAGCTAAAGGGGTCTAGGACTACGAGATCCAACAACTTAAGGTAGCATTAAGTGCCAAGACATTGTGGCACTAGATAAAGAAACCCTTAGTACCATGGTGTTGAATGTCGTACAATAGATATGTGTAAGGCCTCCCTTCCTCCCAACTTCTTTGAATGTTAGAAGGCCCTCAAGGATCTCATATGTGGAACGTGGCATGGAGAAAAACTATTTAATCAGTGATCATTTCTTGTTGGAATTGTGCAATGGCATGAAAACACTATTTTGGGAGTACTCCTAGAACCAGTGGCCCAAACTCTCCTCTTTACCTAACACTCTACCAACCAGAGATAGTCTTCATCAAAGAAGCCTTTCGATAGTGGCCCATTAATGGGAATCCCATCTCCCTCAATCTGAATAGCACTCTTGGAAGGTGGAAACTCCAACTTATGTAGGGACTCCTTGTTATGAGCATCAACTTCTACAACTAGTTCTAGCTACTATATATATTGCAAAGCAAATGGATGATGACATTCTGCCATGGCAGCATGGCCCTACAACACATCATTTTGTCAGTGTTCCTGCACTCCCCATTCCAAAATCCTAGAGGACCTCTACAACGAACCCTATATTCATTCCCGTCATGATGAAACTCCCATCGTGTCCCTCTTCATGAGCAGAACAATTCCCTTTTGCATCATTTCCCAATAATCTTCCTTTTACCCCAATTTACAAGACCAGCACTAATGACCTATTTCCTCCTCGCACCGATTTGTAGAGGTTAAAACTAGGACTAGTGCCATATGATGCTACTGAGCCTTTCCTTAGTCACACTAATCCTCGTTTGGAAAGTTTTTTAAATATGGAGTGAAAACTTCCAGGTCTAGCAGCTTCGTAATGGAAGTATTGTAAATGGTTGGGCTGGATGGAGCTGAGGAAGTTATTTTGGGCTCCTTGCCCCTATTAGGACGGAACCAACCCAAGAGATAAAGCCCTCTCCCATGATAAGAGGAACCCTCTCCCCTCCATCCAAGCTATATAAACCCCTCCTTTTACAAGCTTCACTACTTTGGAGTATTGGTATTTTTGGAGCTTGAATAATCAGTGAGACATCTATAGATTGTAGCTCTCTAGTTGATGTTTGAGGGCGAATAGTGTGTTTTGTTTTGTGTGAGATTGAAGGCAAGAGGCCTTAAAACATCCACTTTTGGGTATCCATGAGATGCTAGCAGAAGTATGTGAACCCGGATACGTTGGAGGAGACTAGCAACGTCAAGGCATTGGTTGTAATTTCGTTTTGAACTTATATGAATACAACTATTGATTCATATCCTACATTGAAGTGTTATCTTACATTTGATGGCTTAATGTTCCTTGACCTGTTAAGTAGGTTGAAAACAATTTGTATGCTATCGCGTTTGTTGTTGTTGCTTCTTTGCTTGTTTCAGGTATATGAAAGAAGGAAACAAAAGGTAGTTAGAGTGTGGAAGCAGGATCATCACCAAGCGAAATAGTGTTCTAAAAGGTAGGCCCTCTTATTTGGTTCTAGCTTAAAGAAATTTTCCATAAATTGTTTGTTTGTGGTTAGACTTGCTCTCTCAAGCTAGAGGAATTGTTTGTGTCCACAATGAGAATTTACCTGCACCACAAATTGGCGACTACACTGGGGAGATCCTTCTTTTTGATTGATTTTGATTTAATGGTTGTGTGAACCTTTCTAGTATCACCATTTCCCTTTAGTGTTCTTTGGTCTTCCCGGTTTACTGCTCTGAGTCTGAAATTTATAGTTGCAAGTCTGGTTTTAACCTTTGAAATTTGTTCCTTGAATCATCGGTTAACCAGTTTAATTTTCTGACTGTCGTACCAATTAGCATGAGCTTCTCAAAAATAGTGACGCTGACCCCCTCCTGGTGCTTGTTGTGAGTTAGGCAGTCGCACCGATTCATGTAGGTGAAGATCAGGGTTTGCCCTAAATCATAACTAGTGTGTCTTTCCCTCTTGATTTTTGCGTCTTAGCTTGTTTTGATTGTATCCTCCCTGACTGGAAAGCTCCTTTAGCTTGGTTTATATGCTTGTTTGGTTTCCCATTTCTTCACCTTGTTTCTTGATTCCTTGGATGGTTTGTAGCCCTAGGGCATCTAGGTCATAATCCATTCACCTGTTTGTGTGCTCAACTAGTTAAGTTGTTAGTTAAGTTGCTCCTTGCATTTCGTCTTTGGTCCTTTTGTTGCCTCGATTTCAATTTAAAAAGTTTCTCTTTTCGGGCATACATCACATTGCTCACCTTGTTTTTGGTGGAGTATTCGTCTCATTAGTTTGGAAGGAATTATCTTTTGTTCTTTTCATCTTCTTGAGGTTGATTGTTTTGAAAAAATTTCATTGAAGTCTTTGTGAAAGATTTGATTTCTCATTTCATTGAAAAATACATAATTATAGTTTCTTGAATCAATAATGTTATGTTAGTTAGCATCATTGAAGACTAGAGTTGCATCATCATTTGCATTGGAAAATAAATGAATTCTATTTTCTAGTGAAAGGACTACTTGAGGTGCGTTTGATAGGAAAGATAGGAATTGGAAAGAGTTTTTCATCGTTTTGTTTTCAAAAACCCAAATAGTGAAAGGTAATTTTTATTTGAATTACTTGTTTGTTGCACTAAGTTTGTTTTCTACTTTCGTTACTGTAAACAATTCATCAAATTGAAACAATGTTGTCTCATTTAGCTGCATATAATTTCAAGTCACATCGATAAGGCCTGAAAACTAAGACATAATTTCAACATAAAATTTAAAATGTATTCAATTAACCTAAGGCACATTTGAAACCTAATGATCACATTTAGAAGGTCTAGGCTAGGACGTGTTCCAGTGTCTTTAAACCTAGTAGTTGTTGTTCACTTTAGCACTAGGCAACACTAGTACAAACTTGTGCTCCCTGTACCATCAGGTATATAAAGGGAGACCCCACTAGGTTGCAATCCTTTATCCATAAGAAGCTAATTCTACTACCTTGTAAATGTGATACACCAAACATAGCATTCGAGGAGATTGTCTACCCGTACTTCTTGGTCCGCCGGGAAGTATTCTGCTATTCATGGTTACTTGGTAATCCTTTTTGCCTAGATCATCCTGAGTAGTCATTTTGATCTTTTTGACTCCTTAAATATAAAATATCATTCGAGCACTCGTCCTTTTGAGCTCATTTCAAACCCAAAGTAATAGAGTCACCTTTTCTTCTTTCTCAACTCTTAATACATGAAAGAGCACCGGTCTGTTTTTGTGTCTTAAAAAATATTTCCCACGATCATATAACATTATTGTTAGCCTTATTCCACACCACATCATGAGTATACCTTTAAATACATTTTAAATCCTTGGAATATATCTCTCTCTTCTACTTAATTGAGATAAAATCATCGTGGCTAAACCATCAGGTTCGTCTAGTTCCTTTTCCTCTCCTTTGTCTCAAAGATCATCTGAGGAGACTTTTCTTAGATTTCCACTGTCACTTGAGGACGAAGGTGTTAAAATTGGAATTGTTTTGAGCATTCAACCTTTGTCATCTCATCCTCCCCCTCCCTTAGATACTGGGTCACTTTCTGACATTGTCCTTGAATCTCTGATAATCCTATCCGGACTCCTGAGAGTCCACTGACTTCTGAATTTTAGCCTAGATTGGTTGTTTATCCTTTGAATCCTTTGTTTGATCCTGTTGTGATATCACCACAGCGTCTGTATAGTATGCACAATCAGCTGGTTATTCCTTTCAGATTATCCCCTCAAACATGTTCAGTAGTCCGTAATCGCCTATTTTCACCCATGGAATCAGAAGGTGAAATCCCAGTCTCCTCTCTAGGTCACTCAGAGGCTTCCACTCCATGCATAGTCGAGGACTAGGAATATCATTTCCTCCTGAATGTTTCCCTTACATGGGAATCGTTCTGACTAGTGCTCATCCTGTGTTACCATGTAATTACTTGATGTTGACTCAGTTGGTTTCAAGTATACCTAGTGCCTCCTCACTATATCACAACCCTATCTAGGCATCTAGTGCTATGCCTACCTCAATTTTTTTCATTCAGAGCCCGACCTCTCAACTGATGGTGCATTCTGCAGTTACTTCAATTCTGGTGCAACCCACCATCCATGTAACCCGTCTGGTTCAACCCATAGTCTCAATTCATGTCTCTATCAGTTATTCGATCCCTCCTATAAGTGGACAGGCTATGCCACTACCTGGGGGGGATGTCTAAATGTTTCTATGATGTCTGGCACAACCAATTTGAGTGTCTCACAAGCTCACATGGATGGAATGAACCAACCCTCTTGGGGTGCCATTCTAAACCCTATTGGTCTTGCTAGATCAAGTAATGTCTAGTACCAACAACTCAACCCTGTTGATCCATTTGGGTCAAGTAACATCCAGTATCAGTAGCCTAATATGGCTCAGGTTCAATACCAACCACCTTATGTTCCATATTGTTCACAAGCAATGGTTAATCCACCCTACATCCCTCAGCATAGACATTATGTTCAGCCTGGTCCATCTGCCACGCTGGGTGGATTTGGCTAGATACAGTTTGGAAAATTTCAAGGTGTCATTCCAGGAACTGTTCAAGTACCCTTGTAGCAACAAGGATAGCTTCTGAAGTAATAAGGGCAACATTTTTTCCAGCAATGGCCATCCATGCACCAGGAAGGGAAGATAATGCCACAACAAGGACAATTGCAACAATTGCAGGGGAAACCCTCGCAACTGTTGCAGTAAAACATACAGCTGCAAGTGCAGTATGTGTCGCAATCCTCCTAGCATATTCCTTCACAAGGTCAACCTATGCAGCCTTAGGGACAACCTTTGCAGCCGGAAGGTCAGACACTTAGAGCAACAAGGTCAACCTAGGCAGTAGCAATCGTTATGCTCATATCAACAGGGTCAAACTTTGCAAGGGCAGGGTCAAGGTTTGGTCTTGTAACAACAGGCACAAAATCGTTATGTCCAAGGGAAATAGGTTCAACATACTTTTTTCCAAGGGAAATAGGTCCAAAACCCTTTTGTCTAGGGGAAACAAGCTCAATACCCTTACGCTCAGGGGCATCAAGTGCAAAATCCATATGTCCAAGGCCAGTGGGCTCAACATCCTTTTAACCCATATGTTGCTTATTAGCAACCTACAGTTGGATAGTTTCAAGGATTTCAAGGTGAGAACCCTCCCTTTGGGCATGGTAGCCTACAATGAGGGCAAACTCAAATCCCATATGGACAAAAACCTCCACTATGGGGACAAAATCCTTACCAGTAGGGATGGGTCTCACCAACCATGTCTGCTTATTGACCTCAAATGTCTTTCAATACTCAATTTCTATTCTTGGCTACACTAGAATTGCCAGATGTGTCTAGGCTCATGAATGACTCGATTCTTCTTTCACCATATTAGCCTCCGGTCCCATCCAAGATCCTGAGCAATTTTCCAAAGTCTGATTGAAAAGCGAAAGAGGATTCAAGCCGACGTGATGACATGTCACCTGTAGTGCTCCTCGAATTCCTACATCGATGATTCCATTCGTCTCCAACATTTCTAGCGAACTCTTACTGGTGCTGCATCTAAGTGGAACATAGAGTTCCCTCAAAATACCTATCATGACTTTATACCTCTTTCCATGGCCTTTATCACAAATTTCCAATTGCTGGTTCATTATGAAACTGGCACCCATCTGCTAGCACCGCTCAAGCGAGACACTGAGACCCACATCTCTGACCACATCCATGAATGGAGACATAGGAATTTCCTGATTAAGTTTGAGATTGTTGATCAGTTGTTGACCGAGTGGTTCACCAAATAATTCGTCAACAAAATTGTTGACGACATTGCTCTGGGTGGATGCGTCACTTAGGAACAAGCCATCACATGTGCCTAGTATCTATACCTCATTTATTCATAATCTGGCACTTTATATGATGTGCTACCTGATGTGCCCAAACGATCATATGGTCTGATGACACCTAAGTCTCTAGATACACCTCATGTTGATGGAGTAATTGGTTTAGTGACTCAGACCCCTTAAAAATCTTATTCCAAATAGTAGTCAGTCTCCAACACTACTTCCAATGATCCCTCTCACAATTCACCAGGCCCTGGTAAAACCTAAGAGGTTCACGTTTTCCAGTCTACCACATCAAAGAAATCCTCTAAAGTTAAGAAGAAAGTCAAAGGCAAGGGTAAAGACGATGCCCCAAAATAGGGCCCTCCTAAGTCATCTCCTGGTGATGCTTCCCAATGGAAGCCCAAATATCCATGCCTCATCTGTGAGGAGGATTACTATCCTAAGGATT
>APFE031353258.1:28904-60964 GCA_000404065.3 Pinus taeda
TGCGATTCATTTTCCCCATTGAGGAAAGATAGTCATGGTTGAACCACTGTCCTTCTTTGCCTCTTCTTCCTTGGATGGCAATGTTCCTTATCTAAAGCACACCCATGCTCCTTATGGTAGTATGGGGGTAGGACTCTTTTAATATCCTGCCTTGATGGGTATTTTTCTGCTCCCACCTCCTCACGTTGCCTCTGTCTATATGATCTTGGTCAAGTCTGATCCTTGGGTCATTCCCTCACCAAATATTGTTAATACATGGGGCGAGATTATGCCATTAAGCCCAGCCAAAATTAAATATGTGGAGATTTCTTCGGCTTCACCTTTGGTATCCTCTCATTTCTCTATTTCGATTTCATCACTCGACTCGTATTCTTACTCCGCCTATCTTGGTTCTAGCATGACGGTCATGTCTATGTGTCTTGAGAACTTCTCTTCTCCGCTTCCCAAATACATGTCAGCTTCTCCTGACATTGTCAATATCTTTCAACTAAGGGCACCTTTATCTCTTCATAGATTCAGGTTTTTTCTCCCTCCGTGAGTTTTTAGCGATTGCCCATTATTACAATGGGGTTGTCATCTTACAACTTGTAACCTCCATTGACCAGGGGGCATGGGGGCACAACCTTATATGATTCCTACACTATTCTTCAGCCGAGTCGATTCTTACTCATCATGTCAATGGTAAAACTATGGTTTTCATCCGAGTTGATTGATTACCCAAGTCAGAGCATGGTCTCTCTCAAAATCTGAAAAATTACTATGCCTAGGTCATCTTGCATGGCTACTTTTGTATAATAGTTTGTTACTCATCTTTGTGAAGTGTGGTTTGGTGTGTTATTTTGCAAGCATCTTTCCTGCTTATTATGTTTCTACCTGCTTTGCAGATGTTGGTGCATCCTCACATCGGTTTCACTAATGGTGCTTCCCGTAGTACCCAAAATCTATCATCCGCAACATGGGCCATTTATGACCCCCATGGTGAGTTGATTGATGTTCAAGGTATTCGTTTAGGTCGAACAACTAATAACATTACTGAGTATAGTGCAATTATTGAGTTGTTGTCAGAAGTTATCGCTCTTCACATTCGGGAATTGGTTGTCAACCTCGATTCACAACTTGTTGTTCTTCAACTCAACGGACAATATTCCATCAGAAACCCTCATATATTGAGAATGTATCTACACATTCTTCTATTGGAGAGAAATTTTGATTACATTACATATCATCATATTCTTAGGCATCTGAATAGATGCATTAGCTAATTATGTGTTGGATAGATATTTATGAAACATGTGAAAATAAAAAACAAAACATTTGTACCATAGTAAGTAAGAAAATATAGCATATGTCGATAATGTTTGTCATACATCAAAACCCCAAAAAGTAATATGTGTGTTCAAATACATCTGTGGCTCGTAGGCCTAAACAATGTGTAATGCTAGACCTATGAACTAATCAACATGGTGCTCATTGTAGCATGTAACTACTCATACTACACGAGTCAACAATCAGCGGATCTGGTCTGGTACCCCCACTGTGTGTCTCTGATACTGGTGTGGGATGTCTCCCACCCGGGCACACTCTGGGATATTGTTGGTCAATCCCTTGAGGTTCCGCGCAATCTCCTCCTAATTACCACTTCCTTACTCATAAGGAGCGATATCAAACTACCGAGCAATGGGCATGGAAATAGGGGACATCCTGGTAGGACGCTCTGGTCCGACAACTGCATTTATAAAATTCGAAATGTCATGAATGCATGTATTTCAAAAGCAATAAAAAATTTAAAATTGAAATTGTTTGTTCTTACCTCCATCACCATAATCTTCTCCCTTTGGGAGCAACATATCTAGACTGTCGTAGAAGTCAGTACCCCAATTGGGCCAATCCTCTACTACGATCGGCTTACACCATAGCCACGAGAAGAAAGTGAGCTTATATGACATCTGTTAGACCGCAATAATCCTAGGCATCAATGCACTCCAACGGGCCATCTGTAGGTCTCGTGGAAATGGTAGTTCCACCTTAGGAAGCTAGTAGTGAAATAGTGTGACCCTTTCCAAAAAGAATGTCACTAGAACAGAACCGTAGAAGAATGACTTCGGGTTTCCCTCCTTGCCTTTAGATAGTTGGTGCTTCATGTTTACCTTCATGGCTTCCACCCAGTTAAGGATAGTTGGTGTCTTATAGTCGATAAATACTGGAACTTTGACTTGTTAGACTCATGCCGTGCTTGAGCCCCAACCACTCTATTGATGGTCAACAACAACACTTTCAACACAAGATCCTGAACACTCATGATCTCTATCTTGTCGCTCTTTGATTTTAGTGCTTTTGGGCAGTGTTCGGTGAGAAACATGTTCACACTTGCCCCAATATGCCTGGAACCATATAGATTGACTAGATCCGCTCTTCAAGATAGTCCTGTGATTAAATAAATGTCAGAAGTTTGCAACTCTAGTTCATGGTCCCAGATCATAAAAACTTTATGATTGACATCCTAGAGACTGATCAGATGCTGTAGCAATTCGGGTTGAGCCTGCAAACTTGGTGTGAGGAATAATTTGAGGTGCCCACAGTTCCTTAGGGCATTCAAGCAATATGGGGCTGCCATTTCGTGTGTATCAATGTCCTCATGCTTGCGTTCCTTCCAATCAACCATTTTTCACGATGTTTTCCTTGAAAAAACCATAAAATCAAGTCAATAATCATCGTTGGGTAATGAAATTTGGAATAAATCAGAGAAATTTGGAAAAAACATTAAAATTTTATGTTCACGGCATCGACATGACTTTTTTAAAATATTAGCACTGATGGCATGCTTGAAAGTGTTCATAACCCTCGATCGGCGCGATTTCATGCCCAAAAATCGCACCAACCAAGGGCGATTTTTTTTTTGCGAACTCCTCCTCAAGGAATTAAAAAAAAGTTAAAAATAGGAAAAGCGAGCATTCAAATGAAGCTAAAGGTATTGGCCCTTAACTACAACTGATGAATTGTCGAATGGTCTCTCGAATCTCCCGCAATATGCTCCTGAAAAACTAGGGCACAAATGGGTGAAAAGTTATTCACACAAGGTAAAATGGTAAAATGGTAAAAATTAATTACCTTTTCATCCCTTTATTCACTTTTCATGAAATGATAGGGTTTTTAAATAACCTATTTGTGCCTCAGAAATTGGATAATGTATTTACCTTTTGTGCAGTGATAGTTGACGAATTATTGATGATGGTACTCGAGTCACGTTTAAGCTCTTTTCTCGACTCGTAAAACTCAAGTGAAAAGATCGCCGAGTATTTTTCCCTTTTTGACTTGTAAAAGATAGTAAAAATGGGGGGTCCGCTTTCAATCTCTTTTCCGACTCTTTGAACATGAAAATATTGCCGATCTCTTGTCATTTTGAAATTTTTAAAGGCTGCAAAATGTCATTTATCCAGTATACATTTACCCCTTTTTGGGCTAGGATAAACTATTTATGAAAACGTTAATCCTTGACTGGAATGGTCAAGCAGTTCTCTCAAGTATAATTTTCTACCTTTTCGAGCTCGAGAGACACAAATGTATGAAAAGGGATCATGTGGAGTTTTCTTTTCCATGTCTTTTTCAAACTATCTAAATATGAAAAATATACCAAGTTACACCTTTGTCAGACTCGTTAAAACATTAAATGACATTGGATTCTTCACCATGACGAACATGAGATTCTCCTTCCTAGGACTCATTAAAATTACTAGTTTGGATATGTTCGAAGGATGAACTTACATGCAAGCACATGCTATCCTCTTCAAGTTTGTGATAAAAAATAATTGGAGTACCTGTGAGAAATGGTGGGGGGGAATTGGAAATTATATCAATTATGTCGGCAACTCACTCTTCAACATGACACTTTCTTCTTCACGTCAGGTTCGGATATCCTCCTTTTCATCATTGACCTTCCAAGGTTGGGCCATTCATTTTTTCCTTCCATTTTATCTTTTCCACATCATCATGACCACTGATGCTATTGATCCAAAAGTTGCCAAACTCCGTAGTCGTGTTGCTGATATGTTCAAGAGTTAGTCCCTATTTAGTTACACTTACTCTTGATTCTCTATATCATTTGAGATCATTTCCATCCTTTTCTCTCATGTCGATGATGTGGGATACATCATGGCCCTCCTTCGAAATAGTTGTTTTCTATCAAATTCAGCTCATTATCGAGGAAACTGGGTGAGATACTCCCTTCCAGTACCTTAGAGCTTGCATGCCCTAATGGAACGTTCTTCGCACATGATGACAAGTTCACATCATTGGCTTTCGATTGGGTGATTTCACTGGTGTTCGACTTCAGTTCCTTCACTAACATTCCCTGGACTGTGTTGTTAGTAGCTTGAGCGCCATTGTCATTATTGGTGGTTTTTCTCATACTTGTTAACATTTTACATCATTGACCAGTAATCAAGTGACTTTATAGCATCTTCAACTTCAACACATTCATTCATGTGTTAGGATTTCTACTTTGATCGAGTCGTTTGGAGTGCAAGACCCTGGGCTTAGATTACACAAGTCCAGGTTACGAGGCGATGTGACATGATCATGTTGACATACATGTCTCTTTTAGATGGATGGTTGTGACCATACCATGAGTTGTTATATGTGATCCTTCTCATTATTGGATGCCTGCAACCATACCTTGGTTTCATTATAATCCTCTGTATTGGATGGCTGCGCCCATGCCTTGGATCCATTTACGTGATCATTCTTTGAATCGTTGCATCCATACCACGATTCAAGTATCACTTGTCAATTTTTTTTGTGATGTATATGTATCTATTCTTGCTTGTAGGTTTTCCAACGATGGACTCTAGCTACTCGCATCTACTTCTAAACCATTTCACCCCTCACTCTAGTTCGACCTTCATGCTTTGGGGGGCATCTGTTACACAACATTTTTTCACTGTCCCTACACTCCATGTTCCATGATCCTAGAGGACCTCTACAGTGAACCCTATATGCTCTCCCATCATGAAGACACTCCCGTCATGTCCCTCTTCATGAACAAAACAATTACCTTTTGCATCATTTCCCAAGAATCTTCCTTTTACCCTAGTTTACAAGGCCAGTGCTAATGACCCATTTCCTCGTGCCGATTTGCAGAGATTAAAACCAAGACTAGCATTTTATGATGCTACTGAGCCTTTTCTCATTCATGTCGATCATCTTTTGGCAAGATTTTTAAATATGGAGTTGAAACATCCAGGTCTATAAGCTTCGTAACGAAAGTCTGGTAAATGGTTGGGCTGGATGGAGCCGAGGAAGTCAGTTTGGGCTCATTTCCCCTATTACGATGGAACCAAACCAAGAGATAAAGCATTGTCCCATGATAAGAGGAACCATCTCCCCTCTATCCAAGTTATATAAACCCCTCCTTTTACAAGCTTCACTAGTTTGGAGTATTGGTACTTTTTGAGCTTGGATAATCAGCAAGACATCTATATGTTGTAGCTCTCTAGTTGATGTTTGAGGGAGAATAGTGTGTTTCATTTGGTGTGAAACTAAAGGAAATAGGCCTTAAAACTTCTATTTTTTGTGGCTGGCCATGAGATGCTAGCAGAAGTGTGGGAGCTCGGATACGTCGAAGGAGACCATCAATGTCAAGGCATTGGTTGTAATCTCTTTATGAACTTATATGAATACAACTATTGATTAATTTCGTACATTGAAGTGTTATCTTACATTTGATGGCTTAATGTTCCTTGACCTGTTAAGTAGGCCGAATATAATTTGTATGCTATCACATTTGTTGTTGTTGTTTGTTTGCTTGTTTCAGGTATTCGAAGGAAGGAAACAGAAAGTAGTTGGAGTGAGGAAGCAAGATCATCACCAAGGGGAATATCGTTCTGAGAGGTAGACCCTCTTATTTGATTCTAGCTTAAGGAATTTTTCCATAGATTGTTTGTCTATGGCTAGACCTGCTCTCTCAGGCTAGAGGCATTGTTTGTCTGCACACTGAGAATCTACCTGCACCACAAACCCATTTGGGGTTTTTGATATAAAAGACGCCTTCAAAATTTTAACTCAAGTTTTGCTAGAGGTGCCTAATATTATTTGGAGGCATCTTTGCAAGCTCAAGCATTGGCCCAAGATTAGCTTCTTCTTATGGCTACGTCTAGAAAACAAAACACTAACCAATCATAAGCTTCAAAGTCACGACATTCTAGTTCCATCAATATGTATGTTATGTTAAGCTCAAGATGATGACATGAATCACCTTTTTCTTACCTGCTCCTTCTGAGCAACATTATGGGATCAACTAGTAATAATATTCAAAAAATATAATTTTATAGCCTAGTCCATATCGACATCATTAGAGATCTAAAGGGACTCGCCCTTCTTGAGTCCCATCCTTAATAGAGCTTGGCTGCTAATTTCAGGATTCTTAACCTGGAATATCTATATGGAGAAGAATGCTCAGATCTTCAAAAGAATCTCCTCCTCCTGGGAGGAGGTATGGAATCTCATCCTCTTTCAACTTCAGGGGACAATCACCTTTATAACATGCTCCTCTTAAGATTGGGATTGTGCCTCAGTAGAACATATCATATTCCACTTTCTTGGTACCAAGCCTCAATATACCACCTTTATAGGTTCTCTCCACACTACAAATCCTGTAAGCCCTTTGACTCGGTCCCCTACCTCCACAGGCTTTTCTAAGATTAATTTCTATGGAGCATCTTGTGGCAATCCATATCCTGCAAGTTATGGAGAAGTCTTAAGGAATAATGTATGAAAAAACTTAATATCTATGCAATTAAGATCAAAATCTCCACCAACAATAAAAATGAATTATGGGGGCTTGATAAGGGATTAACTATTGCTCTAAAGAATAAATATGATCAACTCCTAATAGAAGGAGTTTCTTTACTTATTATCTCCTTTTTTAAGAAGATCCAATGTGCCTCACTCCTCTCTAAAATCTCAGAGTCTTGTTGCATTGAATCATATATAAGAAAAGTATCCTCACTAATTAAACTAGTCCATGCTCCTTTACTCTTACATGTACATCAATTAGGTAACAAGCTGAGAAATTATCCTGCCACATATGCTCTAGATTCAGATGGCCCTTCCCTTGAGGCCCAATGGTCTCAAGCCCTTCCAGATCAGCTGAGAAAATCATGCAACACCATCACTGTCTAAGACTTATCCCCCACAATGGATGATGATCGAAACATTATGTCACAACGATGATAGCAAAACCTAGGACCGTAGGCCACCTATCCTATCAAATGTTCTCATCAGAGCTAGCGTACAAATGGTTAAATTCTCGAGTGATGCGGGCATTTACAATTCAAAGGAGGTTTTACTATGAAGCTCATAGAGTAACGATGGTAGGAAATTATTATTTGAAGGCCCTTCTCGCTTGGCTGATAGTACCCAAACCCTTGTGAAGGTGGTTATCCTCCTTAGGTAAGCCTTTGTATCTAGAAAATGATGTTGTCAATCTTCTTTTATGTATGGACATGAAGTCATCTGGTAGTAATGTCAGTTGTTATTATGGCTCACATGCATCCCTAGGTTATCCCTTTAATGGATATTTATTGGTTGTCTTGGGCCTAGAGTATTGATATCACATTGAAGATCACAAGGTCCTTTCTCTCTACTAGAGTTCACATAGCTTCTGTGGGATATAGGATGGCTGACTCACTACATCCTTATAATTTATCTATCAAACCACCTCTCATGTAGAATTTCAATTTGTAGTTTTCTTTAATAGATTCTCTTATAGATTTTTTTGTGGTCTCTAAATTTCGACAAAGCTTTTCTAACAAGAACTATGAGGTGCTCCCAAATCCTAGGATTGTGGCACTTCAGAACAAGCTTTGGGAAAATTGGACCAACGTAGACAAGGGTGGAAGTCTAGAGTGTTTGGAAGGGAATTGAGAGTCTCATTGGGCAGGGTGTTGATTCATAATCTTTTGTTGGTGAATTTTTGTAGCTCCCAGCTCTAGTGTAGGTGGTTCATGGCTCTGGGCACTTAAGCTCAAGGTTTATGCTTTTGACAGTGACTTGACATTTCATGCTCGGGATGGTTTTGTTTCTAGTGCTCAGGTTTGCCGCATGCCTCATTCTCAGGTTAGTTCATTTTAATTACTGGTGCTTGTGGCTCACCTTTAGTTGTTCACACTCAAGTTGCTCCTTATCAGTGATTTGAATGCATAGGTCCAGGTATGTCGTGGTCCCCTAGCTAAGGCTTCCCCCTAGCCAAGTCTTCTTCCTAGTGGACCTTCAATCTTAATTGTGATTTCACATTATCTAATTTTTAATCTATGACAATGCCTTCTCATATAAATATTTTCTTCAAAATCCAGAGCCTGTAAGCCTATTATACATTTTTATCTTTTCGAAACTTGTGGAAAGTCTTCATTCTATCACATGACTTGGTTAAATGGGGGAGTTGCAACCTCTAGATTTTAAAATTGTGTTACTGGTCTAGTTTCCCTTCGGGCAGAGTAGAAGCACATGAAAATCTTCTATGTAATGTTTTTTTGAAGTAATGAGAAGCCAAACCTTAAATAAATAAAAGATCAATTAATTTTTATTTAATTCATTGGTGCATGCTACTAGCTTGGAAATCAAATTCATTCTTTGTGTCACCTTCCTAGCATGAAAATCGATGTTGCCATATTTGACATCGAAGGAATTGATATTATATACAAATAAGAAGGAATTTATAAACCGGAATGTGTGTTTAAAATATTTAGAGCTATGACAAAATCTGAATTTGTCTCGAAAATATTACTTCCTCAACAATGCTCCTAAATCCTAGTGAGGGCAGTCACCATTGTAACATTCAAACAAGAAACTCTATTCGGGCTTTTGTGACCTTATTATTATAGATAGCAAAAGAAAGGTATACATTAATCGCTATTATTTTTTTTCTCCATTATCTCCTCATCCATTCATATTCATATTCTGAAACAATAATAAATATTCTAGCTGCAGTGATCCACAAAACAATAGGTCACATGTTATCTGAAAGAAAATTAAAAATTGTTAAGGCTGATAACCAATGTTGTTGGTGTTGTGTTTCTCTAACTATTTTTGTACATCTAACCCTCTCAAATATTGTTATTATGTAAACCCTAAAATTCAGTCCATTGTTGATCATTGACTTTTGTTGGAAAAGACACGACACTCGCATTGTTGCTTTCTTTCATAGGACCATTTACTACACAAAGGAACCACAATTAGATTCTCCTTGTTCAAAAGGTTACTGCCATAGATTCTCCTTGTTCAAAAGTTTTATTCATTTTCTCACTACAACTTCCTAAAAAATAAACGATCTCGAATAATTGAAGACACTATATGGGACACAAGAAATCTTATCAATGTGTCACACTTGAACAATGCCTAATTTCAATTAGGGATGGACAATGTTGTATTATGTCTCCATAAATGCTTATTTCTTAGAGTGATTTATTTCTAATCAATTACACTCGTAGAAGTGTTCAAATAACAAATTTTAATTAATTTAATGATGAGAGAATTTTGCATATTTGTTTAGATGAGATTTAATCTTGAATGAAATTAGAATTTATTTTTATAAATAGAAATAGGAATAGTATTTCGTTCAACATCAACTCCCATCTAAAAAACAAAATTATGTTATTAACATATAATAAAGAGGATTTTTATTTTTATTTAGGTGGGAATCGGATGTCGAAAGAAAGACTATACCTATTTATATTTCCATGAAATATTGTTGTTCTATTTTTATTTTTATTTAAGTGGTTATAATTTTATTATTTAAATTATTTTTACTATAAAAACAAATTCAATAATTTTTTTGAAGTATTTATATTTAAATTATTCAAAATTACAAGAGAAATCTATAATTATACAACAATTTTTTTAAAATATTGAAGAAAATTAACATATAAGGAAAACGTTTAATGACCAGTATAAGGAAAATATTTAAAGACTATTATATAATCATTTCTACTATGTAAAAGAATCAAGCAAGATTATAACTTTTATATGCACTTCACCAATGTCAATAAATTGGTTTATAATGTTTTCAGTTATGCAAGGAACCTAATTAATGTGAGTGCCTTAATATTGTTAACAAGGAAAAGGATAGTTTAGGCTATTTGGAGGGTATTATTTCTTAATGTATTTATTTGTTTATCACGTTTTGAATTATTGAAAATAAAAATGGGTAAAGTTTAGAGATCATATATACACCAAAGAGAATAGGCAAAGAAAATAAAGGTATCGTTGTTAGGTTTTGTATAATAAACAAGTCATGTCATACTACATTTCATGCCTATCAACTTATATTAACCAAATTTATTAGATTATGCTAATTATTACATTAATAAAAGGAAATGATATTTTTACACAATTTGATTTGGAAACACTATATACTCCAGAGTGACCTTGGCCATAAGTACATGGTCTCCCTCCTCGTCTCACTCTTCGCTTTCACTTTTCTAGCTCCCTAGTTGCTTCCTCCTTTCTTATTCATTTGTGTGCCCTACCACCATATAGTAAGCCAACTTAGGTATGGGAAATCATGTAATAATAATTTTAGTTAATTTTCATGCCATGTTATATATATTTTCAAGTATTAACTGATGAGTTAAAAATCCAAAATTAATAGCTAAATTAAAATTCAAAAACACAACATAATAATACACAAAATCTCATCAACATACTATATATAAAAAATAAAAAACAATCTCATAATGTGCAAAATTCTTTGTCTATATGACACCAAAGATTCTACACTTTTCAGTAAACTACATTAAATAATGGGCTAAGAATGAATTAGAGGGTTACCATTGGGTATCTTTTTGTCCACCCCACTCAAGAAGGTTCTTCAAGAGAACATTTTGTATAAAAATTAAAATGCAACTTAGCTGCAGTTGATCAAATTTGCAAAAACAAATACAGACAACTTGGAGGTGATCAAATTTGCAAATGCTCTGCACTTCATAGGGAAAATAATGCATTTGCTTAATAGAAATAAATTCTTATGCAATAAATTAGGACATATTAAATTGGTTGAAATTGCAAGTTATGTATTTAATTAAAATATATAGTTAAGAGAGGCTTGTTATCTCTAAGCCAACATTTTTACTTTTATTTGACAATATTTTCAAGAAATTAGTGCATGCTTCACAAATTTTTGCTAATAAAAAAATCCGTGACATCCTAAGAAAATAGATAGCTTATATACTTTAATATTTTCTATCACTATAATTTTGATAATTTACATGGAAAAATTAAGATGGATAGATGGAAGAAATATAAGTCTACAATGTTCCAAACAATGTAGATAGATCTTGGTACACCAAATTGTTAAAAAATGACAACAATTAATGATTATCTAGGTAAATTTATTCTTATCGTTCAGGAAATTGTGTAACTATTGGGAGTTATGTAACAAAATCCTTGTATTAAAATGGTGATTACTCGAGAGGCTTGATGTAACTTGGAGAGTCATTTTTTGAGTAGTAAGAATTCCAATTCATTGCCCCATGGAGGTTTCCTTGACACGCTATCACGATTTTACCACATAATTTCTTATGTTAATTTGTCTAATTTAGTTTCTTGATTTTATGGATTTCTTTCTTGATTGAATGTTAATGACTCCAAATACCAACAAGTGGTATAAGAAGTTGGATTGTGAGGGTCATGAGGTATTTTTTTAAACATTGTCCACCCATAACCACCCGGTTGAGAAAGAGAAAATTGTCTAAATTTTTCACTAAGCCACAGAATGGTGAGCTCAATTATTTTTTGTCTATGGAGCCCAATTGTTTATCGATTGAATAAGAGACCATCGCTAGTTGAATAAAGAGAAAAATGTTTAAATAATTTTTCCATATCACTTGTTGAAGGAGGAAGGGTTCAAGCCCACATGAGAAAGTATAGTAGAGTTGCTGATTTTAAGGAATGTTGTCACTTTTTGAAGAAAGTCGAGCCGCCAACCGCCACCCACTAGCTTTGTCAATGTGCAATCATTTTTTTTTTCTACCACTGGATAAGGAGACATGAGTTTTTGGTTGATTGAAGGAGCAGAGCCTCCGATCAATTGATAGACAAAGAAAAAACCCTACATTAGAAAGGCAGACAAAGTAGCAACATCAAATAGTTTGGGAGCCAATAATTGGGCAATATTTAGGAGCTTGTATACAATTATACATTCTCTTAGGATAAATATGGTGATGTATATTTATACAAGGCTAATGGAATATAAATGTAGAGGATCTAACCTTAACTAATATAAGAATATATTAAAATATATGGAAACCACAATTCCGGTGTGACAAACACAAATAGAAAAAAATAGAAAAAAAAAAAGCTCTTGTTGGGTTTGCACTGTATGAGTAGAGTAGAGTTGTAACAGATGCTATCAAAGCCCAAGTTCACCATTGGGCCAAGCATCCACTACAGAAAGGGATAAGAAAAATTGAAACAAAAAAATTTGAAAAATGCAGTATTGAAGGAAGAACTAACAATTGGTTTGTTTGAATTACAAGGTAAGCATGCAAACCAATTAAAGCAAAGATGGTAGAGGAGGCTCCAGCTATCACTAGAGAAGAACACTTGTATGTTGAATTAGGAAATGGAACCACCCCAACCACTACTCATTTCATGGATGTGATTAGAAACGAGCAACAAGAATTAACATATTTGAGGAGAAGCAATGAGCATCTATTAAGGGCTAGTGAGGAACAAGAAAGAATGATTAGAGGACTGACTGAAAAGACTAGCCATAAAACAATGGAACCTGATATAGTGAAGGAAAATAAAAGGGTTGCAGAATCAGAACAATTTGAAAGTGGGGCAGAGTCTGATAGAAAATATACCACAATACAAACGAGGGAGAAACAAACATAACTACAAGGGGAATTCCAGAAAATCAAGAGCCCTACTTTTGATGGGGAAAAGGAGGAGGATGTTGAAGCATCGTTAAATAATATGACCAAATATTTCCAAGTCTACAAACTTGAGAGAAATTTAAAGGCTAAATTTCATATTTACCAGCTGCAAGATAAAGTATCGCTATGGTGAGAAGAAGCTAAAGTGTGCATTTATTAGAAGAAAATACAATATCTTGGGAGGTATTCTGAGAATAAATTTAAACACCAATACTTATGTGAATGTTATTATGATGACTGTGCAAAGGATTTCCATGAATTAAGGTTGGCACAATTAACTATGGACGAATTTGTGGAAAATTGTACCAATTTTTTTCGGTACATTCCCTACATTAAAGAAGAAAATGCCAACGATGTTTGAACTATTTTCCTACTATCTACAAGGATTAGATTGAGTTTTAAAATCCAAAGACAATGGGTGAAGAAGCAAGGAAGGTCAGGCTACGTTACCAGTAGTTTAAGAATAAGGGAGAAGGCTTTAATGTTTTACAGAATAAGGATAGAGACAAACCTGTAATTGGAGAAAAACAACAAAAACTAGGCTATCTGAAAAATTTTGGAAGGGGCCATCAATGGAAAAAATTTAGTAAGGGGAACGTAAATGAGCCGACAGTCTCAAGTTGGGTCAAAACCTATGGATCTAAATGGGAAAAATATAAGTGGGGGTAAAGAAAGAGAGCCATTGAAGTGTTGGGGGTGTGGTGAACCTCATATGCTAAGGGATTGTTCACATAATCCCATATATGTCAACAATATCGAAGTTGTTCACCAAGCCATTACAGTGAATGATATAGCCAAAAATATTCCCAGAATAAGCACAGCCTTTGACGACAGACAGCCGAAGAATCAACCAATGATGACTGAAATTGAAGGTAGTATTTCCAACTGACCTATTTCTATTTTAATTGATCCAGTGGCTAGTTTAGGTTACATTGGACCACAGTTGGTGGAAAAATGTAAACTCAAAGCTAAAAAATATAAAATTGTATGGTTGGTATAGTTAGCAACTGTTACCAAGAGAAGGGTAAAATTTCATCTTCATCTAAATGGTTATTCAAAACCAGTGAACCTAAATGTACTTCCCCTATGATGATATGATATACTAATAGGTATGGACCTGCTTGAAAGACAGGGGGCCATTATAAACTATTTAGAAAAATAGTGACTTGTGTGAATCAACGAGGACAAACACAAACAATTCAAGGCATACTAAAACCCATATCAGTTAGACAAATTTCAGCATTACAAATGAAACATAGTGCACGAAAGGGATGTTAATTATTTATGGTTGATATAGAAACGGGGAAAAAACAATTATTAATCCAGACTTTATTTACTCTCTAACTAATTATGACTATCACTCGGCCCATTAGGTTTATTACATAAATAAACAGGTTAGGATTTGACCCTAACGTGCCCTCCCCCATCAAAAGAAGCCTTGTCCTCGAGGTTGAGGTTGTAGAAATTCCTAAAGAATAGTGGTTGGTTCCTAGGTCACATTTTCTGGAGTGGTGTACTTATACTTGACAAACACTTCCTTGATCATGTAGCCGCAAAGATGTATTTCATGGGTATCGAGGGCCTATTCTGGTTGTAGCTAGAGTGAGCCTTCCTCATGCAATTCAAGTAGACTGGTTTGAGTTCTACAATTTTTCCCCACCATTTTCTTGAGGCATGATACATGGAAGACCATATGGGCTTTTGAATTGGTGGCAAGGCCGGTTTGTAGGTGATAAGGCCCACATAATTTTGGTGCTAGTTTCTGGAAGCCCTTTTCTTTGATAGATGTTTTCTTATATGGTTACAGTTGTAGGAATACCTAATCCCCTTCCTGAAATGTACGCTCAGAAAAATGCTAGTCTACCTATTGCTTCATTCAATTTTGAGCTTGATGTAGATTTTATTTGAGATGAGCTATCATGGCAGCATAGTGTTGTAGGAGTTAATAAACTTCCTGCACCTTAGAACATCCAACGATATAAGAAATAAGTGAAGGTGGGAGTTGGACATAGACTTCGTCATATGGAGTCATCTTGGTGGCCTCATGATAGTTAGTATTATACCACCATTCAACTAAAGGTGACCATCGTACACATTGATGTTGCTTTTCTGAAGTGAAGCACCTTAGATACTTCTCCAAACATTTTTTTCTTTTTTTTTACCATTGGTTTGGGCATGGTAGGTGGTACCTAGTTGGAGTTGCATGCCTTGTAGCTTCAAAATTTCTTACCAAATTTTGCTAGTGAAAGTGGGGTCACGACAAGACACAATGGAAGTTGGCATGCCATGCAGTTTGAAGATCTGATCCATGTAATATTGAGCCAACGAAGTGGAGGTAAATGGGTGGGGTAGAGCACAAAACTGTGAATATTTAGAAATTTCATCCACAACCACCATGATGATAGATTTGTTGCCCGAATTTGGTAGACAAGTGATGAAATCCATGGAGACATTCATCTAGATAGAAGCAGGGAGTGGCAATGGCTGTAAGGATCCCGATAACTTTCTTGTTTTTCCTTTGTTGCATTGACGCACATCACATTCAGCTACAAAAGTAAGAATATCATTTTTCATGCCAGTCTAAAAGAAAGAACGGTGAGCATGAGCATAAGTCTTCTAAAATGTTGAATGCCCTGCAGTTGGAGGTGTGTTCAACTGTTCCAAAATGCAATTTTTGAGGGTGGATTCTAGTGATATAGCTACTTAATCCTTGTATCGAAGAATGTCATCCTTCAAAGAGTAGTCCACTGAGGAATTAAGATATTCTCTCAATTTATTAATAAGTTGGCAGAGAGAGGGGTGTGAGAACCATTCCTTATAGGCCTCTTTAATCAAATCTAGTATGGGAAGAGAGATTGACAGTTGGGTGCTTTCATCCTCAAATTGGCGCAATAAAGCATCAAGTACTACATTGTCGTGCCTTTTCTTGTAAATTATCTCATTATCATATTGTTGATCAGACTCATCGTTAGGTAACTATATGGACCTTAATACACATCAAGACTTACTAAAATCAACTCTTCTCATAATTCCTTACATGTTTTAATTATATTTTTCTTAATGAGTTGAGTAAAGGTAAGACGTTATGTCTAGTGTCCTAATGTGCATTGATTGGAAGTTTTTGTGAGAAAATCATGGCAATTTTGGCTAATTAAGAGTAGGAACTCAAATGAGACAAGGAGGAGAGATTATAGTAGATAGATCCTTCTAATTAAATCCTGACTCATTCAAATATTCCTCAATCAAATCACACTAGCTCAGAGTTGCAAGTAGCCAAGTCATGGAGATCATGTGCAGTCGAGCCAGTGACAGCTAAGAATCAGTTCATCTTGAGTTTCGGAGCCCAGCCTCCCTAGATTTATGGAAGCTGTTGGAGACTTTAGTTGTATAAATAAGTAGTCCTAGAGCCTCATTAGGATTCATATTTTTTATGTAAGAGCACTAAGCATTTTTTAGTTAAAGTTTTGTGGCAAAACATTGTTATGTAATTTTTCTGATATGATAATAGGAATGAGAATTTCCTTGAACCAGTAACGAGTTAACTCAGAGGGCTGAAGCTATTGGGTTAGGGCCTAACCCTAGCAGAAAGGCTCCTCTTATTGCACTTGTATGCTTAGGTTATTTCATAGATTAGTTGTCGAATTGATTTTAGCATTATTTCAATGCAAGTAGTGATGAAATTGATTAGTTTGCTTCCGTTTGTGCATAGATTTAGTAGTAGCTTGGAGAGATAAAAGAACACCAAAAAGGCTAATAGCAGGTGTATTTGCCCTCACTCCTCCCTTCAGGGATCATGGTTTGAGGAAGAACTCCTATTCAACCGCAAAAGACAAAATTTTGATTTCTAATGGAATTTAGGGTTTTTTGCTACTTTGGCCAACATTTTTTCAGCTTTCAAGAATATGTTTCAATTTTCATTTATGATATCTCTAGCTTTGTATTATATCTCATGGTATTTCACAATATTTTGCAAGTATTTCCATGCATGAACTAGGTGACTAAATAATGAAATTATGTTCTGTTAAGTTGATTGGAAATCTTCCTTGTTCAATATGATTCATGGATAAATTCCAGTAATGTATGTATTGCAAGAGTTTCAATAGTGTAGGAAGATCTCATGAAAGAAACCCTAGCCTAACCTCATCCACCCATGATCACCAAAAACCACTAAGCCCCTCAACTAATTCATCATTCCATAAGAACAAGTTTCCAAGTTTGCTGAGCAAATCCAACCATCTTACAAACTCTCTTTCGAACTCTGAAGAAGTCCTAGCCACTCCATTGCCTTGTCTACTCCATCATTCACCTTCCCTAGGCCCTATACCACCTTCCAAATCACTCCTATTGCTCTCGGCTGGATCCTGTAGGAATATAGGGGATCCTGTAGCAGCATTAGGTCATCTTGTAGGAAGCATTAGGACATCCTGTAGGATGACTTGGAGTGGCCTGTTCAAGGGGGATTTCTGGAAAAAGAATAGAAGAAGATAGGAGAAGTCCCCCACTTGCCTCCCAAACTATCAGACCTTTCACAACCATCTCTAAACCACCTGCCACATCACCAAGGAGAATTAGCATTCACATTTTCACAAAGAAGGACAAAAAGGAAAACAGAGTTATTGTGTTCATTCATATGCACAATAATAAAATATTTGGTTATTTCAGATTTCATGCCTAGAATAGTTAGGATTACACACATGTTAGCTTAGAATTCTTCTGAAGTAAGATATATTAACAAATAGTTAGATGAGTGGTGTGTTTAAAGCATTTATTTCAGTCTTTCATTACTGTAGTAGAAAATAATTCCATTCTTCCAATTAGGGTAAAATTCCGCTTTATTCATTGGTAATCAAACTTCTTCTAAATCCAAAGAAGGCTGGTTTGAGAAACCATAGTCTTCTATCGCCATCTGAGCAATGATAAAGAGTGAACCCATTGCATATACTTGTATATACAACACTATCACCTCTAATTTTATACAAACCTTGGGTTGACAAAGTTTTGGTAGCCCCACGAGTTGCAACATTCTTGCTGCAATACTGGTGCTCATCACTTTTTTGCGTCATTTCCAGGGAGGTGTCTCAATAGATGTGCTTTCTACTTTCTTTCTTCCATTTCCTATCTCTTTCATTCAACTATTAGCTTCAATTCTATGAATGTAATAGTAGGTTGGTTTGCTTTCTTTTCCATTCTACAAGTAAGATTTCATCCAACAGTTAGATTCCATTTAGTTTGTTATTTCAATTCTTTAATTAGGCTTAATGCTTGGAAAACAAAAAAAAATAAAAACACTTCTTTCATGCCTCGCAGGAATAAGAATAACTTAGGGAAATTTATACCAAATACACCCACCACTTCCAATAGCTAACCTTCCGTCTTCTTTGGTGGCTGCGAATTGGAGGACCCCTTAGGCAAGGAACTAGAAATTTTTGAGAAGCCTATTGTGAGAGAAGAAGAAGAAGAAACCATTCCAACTAACCTAATGGCTAAAAATAGAAATGAAAGAGGAGATAGAGAAATGATTGAGGGTTATTTTCCCATTAGAGAAACCAATGGAATGCCAAAATAAAAAACATAAGCCCCTCTTCTCTTCCTCGCTTCCATGGCCTGACCTTAGAGGATCCAGATACTTTCTTGATTGAGTTCACTGTCATATGCAAAACTTATGATTACACCAATGATTATGAGAAGTTGAAATTATTCCCATCCACTCTCCAGGATGCAGCATTGTGCAGGTTCATGGGTTTACCTGGCGATAACATCACAACCTGGGCTCAAATGCAACAAATCTTCAACAACAAGTATCGAGACTACTGTAGCTCCAAAGGCACTAAGGAGGAAACTTTTATAATTACCTCGGGGCATGATTAATCGTTAGAGGATTATGAGGAAAGATTCCAACTTAGCTACAAAAGGGTCAAGTGCACACTTGATCGTGATTCACTGAAGCTAGTCCTACTTAGGGGGTAAGGGAAGATCTTCTAGATACCCTAAACCTACTAGAATGAGGGGACATCTACCAGCTATCCTATGAAGATATTAAGACTATCTTTAAGAATAATTCTAGTGCAGCTAGGAAAAAGGGTAGGGGTAGTCAACCAATGGCCAACTCATCCTCTTCCAACACATCCATAAAAGGTGAAATTGGAAATATGATGGAAGATTTCAAGAGTGAAATGTTGCAAACCCTTTCCCTATAGATGGACTATATGCACATCAAGAGAAAGAACGAGGAATCAGAGAGAGAATTATCCATTTTCTTCCCTAGATGGACAAGGAGGCACCCTAGGAATGAATGTCCATTAAACCTTAGAGGAATTTGTTCAGTCTGTGAAGAAAACCACTCCACACACAAGTGCCCTTTTCTACCCGGACTAAAATTTGTGTGTCAATGAACTAAAGGGATGATTAAACATCTGTGCTACATGAATCAAAGGAGGCCTCATGGACCTCAACCATAGCAGCAGGGCATGCAAGGGTTATCTTATGCATATTATAGCCCTAACAAAATCCCATTCAGACTTCTTGTTCTACAACTTCTCCTTGGTACTTTTCACCTCAGTACCATTCCCATCCAGCCAACCAGCCATTTCAACCATATACTCCTCCATAGCCATAGTGGAATGCACCACCCCAAGGGTGAAGGCCGCCATACAACAATGCTCCAGCTTTATTGCCTTGACTTCCTACTCAAACACAACTTTTACACCCTGCTCCACCCAAACTACCTCAGATTCCTACTCAACCAAATCTAAACCTGGACAATAGACAGACGCAACAAGTATATAGTGGAGAGACATCCTACCCTACTTATGCTCTGAAAATTTAGGAAATCAACCCAAGGTCTGGGAGAGTACTCTTGAACAACCCACCTCCTTCTCCACCTAGGGAGAGTGAGGAGGAAAGAGAGGAAAGTACTCCTAGAGTGAATCCACCGCCCTTTCCTGAAAGATTAACTCATGCAGTCCAGCCTGCCCTAGAAGAGAATGAACTTTTGGGTGAACTGAAAAATCTATGTGTCAAAATTTCACTTGTCCAAGCCATTAAGTATTTACCTATTTACAAAAAACTGATTAAAGAGAAGCATTTCAAACATCCAGCGAGGTGAAAAAGAGACACCCCTACCATTAATGTCATTGGACAGTTGTTCGACTTGATGCTGAGGTAGGTAATTTTCCCAGAGTATTTAGACCCTGGAAGCCCTGTAGTAGATGTGCACATCAATGGCACAATTTTCCCACACACCTTGAATTATCTTGAGGCTTCCATTAATGTAATGACTAAGGACACCATGCTCATGCTAAATCTCTAGAGTTCATTAACAAAGACCACAACATTCTTACAGCTTGCATACCATTCCACAATGGCCCTTCAGGGGATTGTTGAGAATCTAATGGTCTCCATTGACACCTAGGAGTACCCTACAAACTTCCTAGTTCTCCAACCTAAGGCCAATCTTAATGGCTATCCTCTCATACTTGGGAGACCTTGGTTAGCCATTGTAGATGCGTACATCAGCTACAAGGCTGGAAACATGACTATAAAAAATGCGCATTTGTCCAAGGTGTTGGTCTTGTACCCTCCTACTTAGCCATCTTTAGAAAATTATTTACCTTTATGGCTAGAAGAGGAGGAAGAAGATGAAGTCTACTCAATCCAACTCTATACCCTAGAAGCCGACATGGGAGGAGGACAACTAATTAAAGATGATTTGATTGAACACATACTCCAAAATCCAACTCATAGCACCTTGTCCTTAGATGAAGTAGTAAAGGAAACCAAGAGAAAACATCAGATTGATCTATGATTAGCTGATTTAAACCCTACTCGTGTCAAGACAATAGAATTCAGCCCTGAAAGAACTTTGAAAATGAACCCCTCTCTTTCTGTACACCAAGAAGAAGGGTTGTGCAACATGTTAAGGGAACATTTGGATGCCTTCCCTTGGAGCTAAAAAGAAATGAAGGGAGTGCACCCCTAAAGGTTGAAAACCAGTACGATAACCCCAAAGGAGAATGAATCCATCTCTCTATGATATAGTCAAACAAGAACTACAAAATTTGTTGGATGCAGGATTCATTTACCCTATCTCAAATAGTGAGCAGGTTTCTCCTTTGGTGTTGGTTCCAAAGAAAAACGGGAAGTGGAGGATTTGTGTTGATTATAGAGAGTTAAACAAAGCAACAAAGAAGGACCGTTTCCCTCTACCTTTCATTGACCAAGTATTAGATGGCCTGGCATGGAAAAAGTTATTCTCTTTCTTAGATGGGCTCAACAGGTACAATCAAATCCAGATTAGCCTAGAGGACTAGGATAAAACCACCTTCACATATCCTTGGGGTACTTTTTCTTATTGGGTCCTTCCTTTTGGCTTATGAAATGCCCCTACCACCTTCTAGAGGGCAGTCCTGAGTATCTTTGCTGAGCTACTCCACTATGTAGTGGAAATTTATATGGATGACTTTACACCTTATGGGTGTGATTTCCAAGAGGCTCTCTCCAACTCGGGTAAGGTGTTGAACAAATGCATTGAAATGAACTTGTCCCTTACTCATAAAAAATGTGAGTTCTTCATGACTGCAAGGATTGTTCTATGTCATTCAATATCCCAGAAAGAACAACACCTCGACCCAAATAAGATAACCATAATCCAAAGGGTCCCAACTCCGCAAAAGTAGAGGGATGTCAGATATTTTCTAGGTTTAGATGGATATTATCAGAGATTCATAAAAGACTTCAACAAGTTGGCTTCTCCATTATTTGGGTTATTGGCCAAAGACTCTAAATTTTTATGGTCAGAAAGCTATCAAGAGGCCTTGGAAACCCTAAAGGAAAAATTGACTACTTCACCTATTCTCTGAGGCCCAAATTGAGATCTTCCTTTTCATATACATGTCGATGCCTCTCACAAAACCATAGGAGTAGCCCTAGGCTAGATAGATGGAAATCTACCTTGTGTCATTTACTTCATCAATAAAAATTTGTCAAAAGCCGAGTTGAACTACACAGTGACTGAAAAGGAGCTCCTAGTTGTTGTGCATTCATTGAGCAAATTGAGGCATTACATTAGAAGTTACGAAACATTTGTACATACTGACCATGTTACGAGTAAATACTTGATGAATAAGCCTTATGTAAAATACCAGATTATTACATGGTTACTTTTATTGCGACAATTTTATTTAACTATTATTAATAAGCCTGGAAAGGAGAATGTTGTTGCAGATTTTTCATCTAGATTGACTTTTCCTTTAGGGGGAGGAAGGAATGGTTGAATAATAGTTACCATATGAAAACTTATTTTCCATTTCAGTTCTCTCTCCATGGTTTGCTGACATAGAAAATTATTTGGTGTCTGGAAAGTTTCCACCAAAATTCTCCTCCAAGGAGAAGTGCAATATTATAAGGAAAATTGCCCCATTCACTTGGATTGGAGGCAACCTCTTCAAACTAGGCCCAGATAAAATTATGGGAAGTTGTGTTAGGGAGAAGGAAGTCTTTGACATCCTTTGACCTATCATGATGGGCCTTGTGGAGGTCACTTTGCATCCAAAAGAACAACATTCAAGGTATTGCACATTGGTTATTACTGGCCCACTCTTCACCAAGATGTGAGGAGGTATACTAGTCAGTGTGATCGATGCCAAAGGATGGGAAAACCTACCACAAAGGATGAAATGCCTCTACAACCTGAAGTGACCTTCAAGCCATTTGACAAGTGGGGCATGGATTTCACTAGACCCATTAACCCTCCATCTAGGCAAGAGCAGTACATCACTGTGTGCACTAACTATTTAACCATGTGGGATGAAGCCAAGGCCATCAAAGAAGCAACAAAAGAGAAAGTGTTTGAATTTTTAAGGGAAAATGTATTTTATAAGTTTGGGTACCCTAGAGAACTAGTCACTAATCAAAGTAGTGAGTTTAAATCTTAGATGATTGAAAATATGTTAAGCCAGCACAAGGTCAAGCATAGAACTTCAACTTCTTACCACAAACATGTTAATGGGAAAGTGGAGCTAACCAACAAAGCGTTGGAAGGCATTCTGAACAAAGTAATTAGTAGCAACAAAAAAGGACTGGGTAGATAGATTAGTTGAGGCTACTTGGGCCTACAATACCACCTAGAAGACCACCACTAGATTCACTCCTTATGAGCTAGTATATGGGAAGAAGGCCCTGTTGTGTGTTGAATTTGAATACAACACCTTAAGAATGGCAACACAACTGGATCTAGATCTCACGAGGGCACAAAAAGATATATTGCTTCAACTGAATGGGTTAGATGAATTTATGATGGAGGCCCTCCTTCATACAGAGGTGACTCAAGTTGAAAGGAAGATTTGGCATGACAAAAACAAAAAGGACAAAAAAATTCAAGAAGGTGATTGGGCTTTACTGTATGATTCATAATACAAGGATTTTAAGGGAAAGTTAATGACTAGATGGTTAGGGCCTTATGTTATAGAAAAATGTCATGATAATTGTTCAGTACAGCTAAGAACCATTGATGCAAAGGTTATCCCTTTACTTGTCAATGGGTATAGATTGAATGTCTACAAGAAACCTTTGTCAAGGCAAGAATTCATCAATGGAATCAACAAGATAGTGATGGTGGTGGAGAAAGTCTTAGCTTCCACCTCATCAAGTCCTTGAAAAAATTAAAGATAAATAAATAAAGAGACTCAAGTGAAAACCTCCATGAGGCACATGAGTTCCACTATTGGGTTGAAAACCTCTTCGGGCAGCCCAATGTTGTCGAAAAAAGAATGAATAAGAAGATCTCTGGGTGAAAACCTCTTTCTAGGCACCTAGGGTAGGCAACTAGGATGAAAATCTCCTTGTAGGAATACTTGTTGTTTTCAAACAAATAAAAAAGAAGAAGAAAATAAAAAAAATAAAAAAAGAGAGAAAAGAAAATTTTGGAATTGTTGCTTGCAGGTCAGCAAGAGGAGGATCATCGCAGCTAGAGAGGAATAGAAAGGCCTAAATCCATATTTTAGTCCCTCCATCTCAATTTCTTCATTACTTCATCCATCATTCCATTTATGAACTCCTCCAACTCAATTTACATGGGCTCTGTGTTTTCTACAGGATTCCTTGTAATCCTACAGGATTCCGTAAAAACCTACAAGGGTTTCCTGTATGAATTATAGTGGCTTTGACATCCCATGAAAAGTGATCCTAGAGCAAGCGGGATCACAAGCCTATGTCAAAGAAATAAAAAATTCACTCCACCTCATCATCCCCATGCCTTTGTTCACCATGATACCCCAACATCCATCCAATAAGTCAATTAAAAAATATACAGTTTTCAAAAAAGAGAAAAAAAACAAATAGAAGAATGTGAGAACAGAGGACAAAGGGACAATACCTGAAGGCTATAACTCTTACCTACCATTCGCTAGAACCCTTCTCTACTTATGTCAACAATTTGAATGCTCCAAAAGTGAAAAAAGGGTGTGAAATTTTAGGGGAAAGGTAGCTACAGGACATCTTGTAGGTTTCCTATAGGAAATCCTGTAGCATCCTAAACAATAAAGAAAAATTCTCATGGTTGAATCCATCTTCAGTACTAAGATTCCAAGGTTTTGGAAGCTCCTTCAGAGCTCAAAAACACCAGCAATATCACCACATTATTCTCCATCATTTGCACATCAAAAGAAACCAGCATCAAACAAAGCCAATACAAAGAAGGATATGTAGAAAATACACAACACGGGAAATCATTCTCTAGCATGCATCATCATCAAAGCATATTACCCATAGGTATGTCGTCTTACTCATTCTCTCTCGTTAGCATGATATAATAAAAAATGTAGGATTATGTAAGAGTTGGTTTTACAAGAAAAAGTGGCCAGTTAACTTGGCCACCTTTAGGTAGTCGATGAGGAGAAAACAGTTAGACCACTCCACATGTGGCAGTAGTCAAATCAGAAGAAAAAGGAGAAAAGGCTAGAAATGGTTAAGTTGGAAAGGAACAAAGTGGGAGATGATTACGAGGTAAGGTGGAATAATGGACTGGTAGTGGGACCAACGGTCAAAAAGGAGGTGCTCGTACTTAGACAACGAGCACACCCTCCAACATGATCAACCATATAAGGAAGTAAAACCATGATTCCCATGCAAAGAGGCCATTAGAAATCTTGAGAATTCATCGAAAAGAAGTTACTCTCGGCTTTCTTGAAGCAACACCAATAGGAGATAATTGGAATTTGTTAGCGTAGGAAACCTACACGATCCTACAGAATAACCTAGAGGATCGTAAAAGAAAACTGACGGGATACAAAGAAATAAATCTAAAGGATATCAGTGGGAACTAAGGGAGGAGAAATCAAATGTTGTTGTCAACATAACATAGCTAGTGAGGTAGGAGATATACCTTCCATGTTTTCTTATTAAAAAGAAGAAAAATTGTCATTTCATTAAGGAAATTGCAGCCTAGGAGAATTGTATTGCAGAGTTAACACTCCATACTCTCTCACCCACCAGAATTCTTGATTTTTATTCATGCAAGCCTCCACAATTACCAGGGAAATATGAAAGGGGGTTTTAACAAGAGAGAACCCACAAACACAATGAGAATTCACCAGTACCCTCCTATAGTAGAAATTTTCACAAGGCACCAATGAATGGGGTTCTTTGAGAGGATGGGAGGATACGATGATGAGGTGGCCAGGGAATTTTCTCTCTCACTCATAACCCTCACTAGGACCCATGCCACTGCTATGGTGAAAGGCTTATCGGTAGAAATCACCCCTAAAGTTATAAGCATAATCACTATACTCCCTTTAAGGTTTCCTTGGAGAAGAGAAGATAAGGGTAACAACACCCTTGCAAAGAAGAAATTATTTTTGGAAGGGGAGGAGCCAATGGAAGACAAAAATGGGGTCAGAAGAGGAAGCATCCCATACCCTTAGAATGAAGTTAGTTACCACCTCATTAAATACATATCATGTGAAGGGAGATACAATGTCGTGTATGGATATCAATTCAGACTCCTCCAAGAATTAAGATTTGGAGCAGACAAGCCTCCTCAAAAGAAATTAGGTACACCCTTCTTTATTTCTCAATCACTGATAGATATGAGCATCAAAGTGCATGAGGGAAAACATCATCAACCGGCCCATGATGGGTTGATCAAACGTATCCTAGAAGATGCTCTACAAAACCTAAGACTCCCTATTACATGGACAACTTTGAGAGACATGTAGGCAGAGGGAGCAATTCAAGCTCTTGAATATGACAAGAGCCCCACTACTAGTGAGAGGGATGAAGAAACAAAAGGAGAAAATGAAGAGGAAATAGAGGAGGAAAGATGAAGAAGAGAAAGGAGAGGAAACAAAAGAAGGGACAGATGAGCAGAGTGAGGAACTAGAGGAAGAAGAGAAAGAAAAAGACAAGGATGAGAAGGAGAATAGAAAAGGGGAGACAGAACATAAGGAATAATAGAGGTCTACAGTTGAAGGCAAAGAAGGGGAAGAATCACCAAGGGTATCTCCAGAACCCATAGAGAAAGATGAAACAACTGTTCTTACTTCCCTAAGTACTCCTATCAAGTCAAAAGGGAAAAGACAAAGACAAACCCCACTGTACTTTAGGAGAAGAAAGAGCACAAGGATTAGGAAAGGAAGACCACAAACACCCACCAAAACTCCTATTGTCACTGAAGACTCACCAAAGTAGCAAGAAAAGATAGCTCCTCTTGAGAAAAATCAAGGAGAAGGATCATCAGGAAAAGCCTCTCCCAAATCTCTAATCACATATGTTAGGAGGCTTCTCACAAGGTCTTCCTCATCAAAGGGAAAATTTATTCTAAAAAAGACATAGAATGACCTAGAAGAATCAGAGGCCATCCTATAGGAAAATATGTTATTCCTACAGGAAACTCAGAAAATGGACCAAGAAGGTATCACTTAGCAAGAAACAAAGAAGGAAGACCCGGAACTCAGAGAACCTAGTCCATAACTGAACCTCAACTCTTACTATAGGTCCATTGAAGGGGGTAGGGTCATCCCGCAAAATTTTTCCATCCCCTTATTATTTTAACTTGAGAAAGAGAGGGCAAGGACATACAGGTGGATGCAAATTGCCAAACCAAAAGGAGTGGAGGATGTAAGCCACATGGAGAAAAAATTCAAGAAGATGGGCAGAGAACTGAGCAGCATAAGGGACAAAAAGGATGTCATGAAAGCTTAGTTAGAAGAAAATAATGCATGCCTAAGGGGACAATTACAAGAAAGGGAAAGCCAGTTGGTAACTATTGCTAGTTTATCCTTACAGGAAATCCAGTGGACGATGCCTGCAAAGTATTATACCTTGTATCTCAAAGAACAATCACTATAATTCCAAATTAATAATTTAGCACAGAGAAACACTATGCCCTTCCAAGACTATAGACAATTCATTGATCTCTTTCATCAAATCACCTTGGAAGATAGAGAAAAAATGTCTAAGTTTTACCTACACAACTTGGCCTTCTTAGATTTGAATGTGTGGGACCCAAGTTTAGAAGTAGAAGACTTGGAATTGATAGCCATAGCATCATGGATGAATCATGACGAGGCAAGAGCTTACAGAGATGAAAAAGGTAATGGAAAGAGAAGAGACAAAACCCCTTATGATAAGAGCTAAGAAATCTAATCCAATGGTTGTCATTAGCACCCACAACCTAATTGCAAATGATCCTAAGCATGCACCTAGGTACCTTGCTGCCCAAGAGCAAGCAATCACACACTTCTAAAATATGCTCAGGTTGCTAGGGGATGACAGTATGCAAGCTTGCCAAAGGATATGGAACACCTTGCCTTACAACCTGAAAATAAGAGAATATCATTCTCCTTAGAGAATGAGAGAGGCACTAAATAGAACACCCATGTACAAGCAAGCTCTACAAAGACTCAAAGTCAATTGGATTTTCTTGAGACTCAGTACACCACTACTTTTAGGAACATTGGAAGGAAGGAAAGAAGAAGAAGAAAGAAATTAATGGCAAAGGATTGAGAGGAAGGTGGGATTTTATTTAGAGGAAGAAGAAACTACAATAGAAGCATGGGATGTCAGGGAGGCCACTAGAGCAATGATGGACATTGATATAGATTAAGTTGCTCAGAGGACAGAAACACTTTCAGTAGGGGGGTGGTGATGAGCCTCATCATTGGGTAACTATATTGGAGCTTAATACACCTCCAAGCTTACTAAAATCAACTCTTCTCATAATTCCTTACATGTTTTGATTATATTTTTCTTAATGAGATGAGTAAAAGTAAGATGTTATGTCTAGTGGTCTAATGTGAATTGATTGGAGGTTTTTGAGAGCAAATCATGGAAATTTTGGCTAATTAAGGGCATTTACTCAAATGAGACAAGGAGGATAGATTATAGGAGAGAGATCCTTTGGATTAAATCCTCACTCATTGATGAGCCTCAAAATTGGTAACAATTTGGGCTCATTTGGCCTCATTTTCATTGTTCAGCCCTTGTTCAAATCCATCATTTTCTATAGTTTATGCATTATTTCTAGTATGTTTGTGTCTTTGGTACGAATAAGGGAAGTTACTTTTCCTAGGTGGTTAACATGTGTCTATTTCAGGTTTTTTGACGTATTGGAGCAAAGTCAAAGCAATCATGAGCTATAAGGCAGCCAAGACTGAAATTAGGACTTGAAGGAGGGATGTCTATGACATTCAGTGACCCTTCCTCGGGATTCTCACCTTCAGCTCCGAGCTCCAAAGACCACCGAGCTGAATCTAGAAGGCAACCAATCAACATTTAGAAAGGGGTTGTTTGACTCACAATTTGACAGCCGAGTTCCACAGATTTAGGAGGCCAGCTAGGTCCCTCGTTATCTATAAATGTTGAGGCCTCAGCCTTCGTAAAAAGACTTTTGAACCTATTGTGTATTTTGTACTCCAGTTCTGCAGCAGCTCTATTTCATTCTTTTGTAGTCATTTTTCGCAAAACTGTTATGACTCCTTTTGAATAATGAGAAGCAGTTTGGTTTCCTAACAAGTCTGAGTTTTTCATAGGAGCCAAATCTCTCAGGGTTGGGCTGAACCTGAGAGCCTAGGACCTCCTTTCTGTATCATTGTGTTTCTTTACGTATCACTGTTTTTCTCTTTTATGCATTTGAACACCTTGTTGTTAAGTAGATTTTGTTATGATGCTGGGATAGATCATTGTTTATGAATGGTTTTGGTTTAGATGTTTTGATAGAATAATAACAGCAAGATCTCCAAGAAAAAGAGACAACTACACTCCTGGTTTCACCTCGGCCTTATTGGATTTGGGGCTGGAATTGAGGAAACAGTGCTGCCTCACAAAAACACTAGTTTGTTGCTTATGTAATCTTTTAGTGTGGTTGTTTTAGCTACAGAGATTAGTCATGGGTTTGGAAATCTGAAATGTTTCCTTACATAGATGGTGTACAAGGTTTTCTTCCCAAATAAAGTTGCTGCTCATTTATGTTGATTGATGGATAGAATAGATTAGTTTAGGATTTGATAATTTGTAGGTTTTTGTAGAATTGATCAAGGCCCACCATGCAGGGTATCCTCCTCCTTCATCCATCCTCCCAAAGCATCATCTAAGCCTCCTGTTCTGTCTCATAGCTAATCTGCCCTTTTTCCCATCTATCCTTTGTGTCTACGAAACCTTACCTTCTTGCTCATCATTGCCTTAGTCATCTTCGAGCTAATTCAGCCTTCCACCAAACCTCCCACCAGTCCTTAGGTCATGTTTAGACCCCTATCCTACCTCTAGATCCATCCATGCACCTTCCCTCACTCATCCACCTCCTAAAAACCAACTTCCAAGTTTCCTGTAGAAATTCTGAAGTTTCCTGTAAAACCCCTGCAGACTTCCTGTAGAAGCTCACAAGTGAGGTTTTCTGATAGCTAAACCTTGTGAGACTCTAGGGAAGAGTGTTAGGGACCCCTTAGACCCTCTCTGAGCCTCTCCAACTACTTCCAAGCATTCCTCTTCCTTTGTCCACTCTTGCACAGTGAAGCACAGTTCAAGTATATGCATGTGAAAATCGACACTTAATCAAGAAAATACAAAAAGATACTTTCTAGAACAAAATTAGACTAAGACATGTGCATTTTCCCTTTTTGAACTCATTGGCATCTCATTCAGCAGTCTATATTCTCATTATTGCATCAATAGAACTAGCTGGTAGAATTACAGTTTGCTAGGGTTTTCATTCCTCTTTTGCTTTCAGTTTCTTTCAGCAAGTAGATTACCTCCCCTTTGAGTTAGCTTTCATCCATCATTTACAAGCTTCATCTAAGAGCTTATAGAAGTTGGTTAAAGCACTAGCGGACTTGTGCCAGCTGACCAAGTGACAGCTGTGATAAAAGCTAGTACTTGTGCATACAACACCGTCGCTTCCAAGTTTGTTACGAACAATCAGGTTGATAAAAGTAAAGAACGGAGTCCCAGGAGTTGCAGCATTATTGCTGCAATACTGGAGCCCACCACTCATTCAAATATTTTTTAATCAAATCACACTAGCTTAGAGTTGCAAGCAGCCGAGTCATGGAGATCATGGGTAGCCGAGCCAGTGACAACTAAGAATCAGTTTATCTTGATTTTGGGAGCCAAGCCTCCCTAGATTTAAGGAAGCCATTGGAGACTTTAGTTCTATAAATAATTAGTCCTAGAGCCTCATTAGGATTCATATTTTTTATGTAAGAGCGCTAAGCAATTTTGAGTTGAAGTTTTGTGGCAAAACATTGTTATGTAATTTTTTTGATATGATAATGAGAATGAGCATTTCCCTGATCTAGCACTGAGTTGACTCAGAGGGATGAAGATATGAGGTTAGGGGCCAACCCTGGTAGTAAAGGATCCTCTTATTGTACTTGTATTCTTATGTTCTTTCATAGATTAGTTGTTGAATTGATTTTACAGTTGTTTCATTGCATGTAGTGGTGAAGTTGACTGGTTTGCTTCCATTTGTGCATAGCTTTAGCAGTAGCTTGGAGAGATAAAAGAATACCAAAAAGGCTAATAGAAGGTGAATTTGGCCTCACTCCTCCCTTCATGGATCATGGTTTAAGGAAGAACTCCTATTCAGCCCCAAAAAGACAAAATTCTAATTTTTTATGGAATTTAGGCTTTTCAGCTACTCTGGCTAGCATCTTTTCAACATTCAAGATTAGGTTTCAGTTGTCATTTCTGATATCTGTATCTTTGTATTAGATCTCATGGTGTTTCAAAATATTCTGCAAGTATTTCCATGCATGTACTAGGTGACTAAATAACGAAATTATGTTTTCTTAAGTTGATTGGAAATCTTCCTTGTTTGATATGATTCATGGATAAATGCCAGCAATGTATGTATTGGAGGAGTTTCAGTAGTGCAGGAAGATCTCATGACAACAACAACAGCCTAACCTCATACATCCATGATCACCAAAAACCACTAAGTCCCTCAGACAATTCATCATTCCATAAGAACAACCTCTCAGGTTTGTTGAGCAAATCCAACCATCTTACAAACTCTCTTTTGAACTCTGAAGAAGTCCTAGCCACTCCCTTGCCTTATTTCTTCCATCATTCACCTTCCCTAGGCCCTATAACAGTTTCCAAATCACTATTATATCTCTCGACTGGATCCTGTAGGAATAAGGGGATCTTGTAGGAGCATTAGGACATCCTATAGGATGACCTGTAGTGGCCTATTTGAGGCAAATTTGTCGAAAAAGCATACAAGAAGATAGGAGAAGACCCCCACATACTACCCAAGTCATATGACCTTTCACACCCATCTCTAACCAACCTTCCACATCACCAAGAATATTTAGTATTCACATCTTCACAAAAAAGGATAAAAAGGAAAAACGAGTTATTGTGTTAAATCATATGCATAACAGTAAAATGTTTAGTTATTATAGATTCCATGATTAGGGTAGTTAGGATTACACAAATGTTAGCTTAGAATTATTCTAAAGTAAGATCTTTTAACAAATAGTTAGATGAGTGGTGTGTTTAAAGCATTTATTTCAATCTTTCATTACTGCAGTAGACAATATTTCCATTCTTCCAATCAGGATAAAATTCCCCCTTCTTCATTGGTAATCAAACTTCTTCTGAATCAATAGAAGGCTGGTTTGAGAAAACATAGTGGTC
>APFE031353270.1:0-18508 GCA_000404065.3 Pinus taeda
TGTATCATTTTCAAGGTCGAAGGTCAAAACAGTGACATGTGGCATTCTGTACACGTTACATCTATTGAACTAGTCTATAATCATGCCATTGTGGGAGGTTGGGCATAACTCTTTCTTGAAGAATCCAATCTCGGTCTGACTTATGGGGTTGGAAAGAATACTTAGAGGTCTACCATAGAACGAAATTTCAGACCTTGGAGATCTGAAATTACAGAGATACAAAAGTTTCAATATCAAGTTCCTAAAAAGAAAGAAAAAGGTGTTTGTGTGTGTGTGTGTTTTTCATATCTTTTGTTTGAAATTTTAGTTTGAAGTGATTCAAAGGGAATTATCAAGCATATATATCATTTTTTGATTTCAAAATTCCTCAACAAACACAACTATTAAGCAATTAGAAATCACTTCTATGATGCATGAAGAAGAGAAAGAAAGACAACATGATATATCAAAATTACGAGACCAAGTGCAACAAATTTAGCTCTCACAAAAAGTAAAAAAAAAAATGAATTGGAAGCCATGATAAATATTAAGATAGATGTTATGAAAAGGGACATGGGAGTTTTGAATTATGATTTAAAAGCAAACATGGAAGCAATGATGAACGTCAAGATAGAAGGGTTGAAGGAAGGTTTTTCAAAGTTGCTAGAAGAAAGGCTTCCCAACGGTGACAAGGTAATCCATGAAAATCATGCTGAGGACAAAAATAATATGAATTATGATTTTAGAGACTCCAATGTTGGGTTTAAGAACCACCACATTCCAAATATTGATTAGTTTGGTGACAATGATCCAGTAACATGGATACTATAGATGGAAGAACATTTCAATATTCATGATGTGCAACACGCAGAAAATGTATGCATTGCATCTTTACATTTAGAAACGAATCATTTTGTATGGTATCAACGGATTTGTTCTCTTGAACCACTTTTCACTTGGTCAATTTCTACGGAGTAAATGTTAGCACATTATGAGGATACAAAGAGAAACACATTATTTAGCCAATTGATAAATATCAAACAAAAGGGTTCAATCATGGAGCACATTAAGGACTTCCAAAAATTAAATATCATGGTAACTGATATTCCAAAGGAGCATAGGATTAATGTCTTCATTGGGACTTTAAAGGGTAACATCCAACATGAGGTTTGCATTTGGGAACTTGATTCATTGGAGAAGGAATTGAGCATGGCAAGAAAAGTTGAAAGAAAAATTATGGCAACAAGGAAGCCTACCACTTAAAACTATACGGATGGAAGTGTTCTTTCTCCTAGCCTTCCAAAACATACAAGGTTAACACCACAAAAATTGGAGGAAAAAGGAGAAAAGGTGATTTCTTACAGCTTTGACAGAAAATACACAAAAGGTCATAAGTGTGTTGAGAAGAAATTATTAAACATAAATTGTGAAGAGGAATAAAAGGAACAAGAAACATCAAAAGAGGAGGATATACACCAGGAACAAACCCAAAGAAAGAAGAAATGATCCAACCATATCTTGTAATGCATTGGCAGGAATTACCACTCCTCAAACTCTCAAGATAGAAGGATATATCAAGAAGAAAAAGGTAATAGTGTTGATTGATTTGAGTAGTACCCATAATTTTATTCATTGTAAGATAACCAAGGAATTGAATTGCTTCCTATATCCTGAAGAAAAATTAACCATAGAGAATTATCTATATACCGAGAGGAACAATAAAAAATAATCACAACAACAATAATAAAACATACACAATGCACAGAATATTTTCCCTAGGAAAACCACAACTCCGAGGAAAAAACCACCCTAATGAAATTTCATTAGCCTTGGCCAAAACCCTATCAAACCAGGCCAAGTGAGCCTTGACAGCTCACCTCACTGGCCTCACATACAATGAAGTCATCCTAGCCTTTTATAGGGTCCATTACATGCAATACCATGGCCAGAAAACCATGGGTACATAATACCATGTGCCCCAAAACCACCATTGTTTAACCTGGTCAACCTTGACTCTAATCCCGAGTCAATTTTACCTAACATTCCCCCTCTTAAACTTGACTTGGGGTTCCTTGACTAAATCTATCCAACCTTTGCAAGTGAGTCAGCCCAGCCCTACTCACTCTGGCCCTTACCCCGCTGAAATTCTATACCTGGGGTATCAGTTAACCTGACATACACCCTATCATCTAGGTCTAATTCAGATTTTACCAATTATTAACAAGGGTTACGCATGCCTTACTAGGTCTTAGAGAAATATGCCCATTTACATGCAATAATTGACTCCATTATAATAATAAATAATAATTTTTTTTCTTTTTCTTTAATTCATTGTTGTTGTTGTCCTGATATTCTGACCCATCCTCTCTCGCTTTAACATACTTGATGCTCCCCTCCATTGTTTCATTTACTTTATGACCCTATCACAATTCCCAATGTTATAGACATTGATGCTTGTTGATTTTCACTATTATGCACTACCCTTGCACATTGTATGATTAAGACACAGAGGAAAACATCAACATTACCACTATCTTTATACAATAATATGGAACATAGATACATGTGGTCAACTCAATCACCTCGCCCTCATTCTCATCCTCAAGCATGCTCTTTTCGATGCAACCACAATGAGTGCTCATATTTAGTCAATCCTTTTTCTTCACACCCATTACTCTCGCAGAAATCCTTTGTCAGAATTTCCACCGGATTTACTCTCCTTCATGTTCTCCCCAGTGTACTTTCAAGGGTTTCGGCAATACCAATTATTGAGAAAATCCAACAAGATTCTGCCACAGGTTCTTCGCATGGATTCCTACGTTACAACCATTGTCATTACGCCACAAGCTCCATGCCTTTATTTTCCTCATGGCATTGGTCAATACCTCAACTACTTCAAACTTCATCCCATCGGCTCTCTTGCCACTGGTTCGAAAAATTGAACATCACATCAATTAATTTCTCTCTTGTCGCAGCTCCATATTATCGCTTTTCATGATCTCAACCACAAGGACCCATTCCACCCTGAATTTTTCTATGTCATCAAGGAATGCGATGTTCAGCAAATCCTTGGCCCTGTCCCTACATGTCTCATAGCATCCAAGCAAGGATTCCCATGCAACTATATATGGTGCCTTAATTTTTCCAACGAGCCATGGATCTCACCCAAGTAACCACTTATTTCTTATCACCTTCACTTGGGTTGAGGTGCTTGGTAGCCACCTCTCTTCTCCTTCGAAACATTTTTTATCACAAATCTGACAGAAATCTTTCTGGGTATTCATTGATGCTCACCAGATGTCCCCCATGACCTATGCCCTTGATCAAGCCTAATCCCTCACAAGACTCTCGATTAAGGGCCAAAGAAGCTTCCCTATCCACGGAGGCCATCCATACATTGTCCTAATGGTCATCATTACCAACAATTGGATCGCCTAGACTACTCCTTTTCATGTGCAATCGTTTCTCTCCAACAAGCCGAACACTCAAGCCAACCACTCCATTTCACGAGGGCTTCTTTGCAAGGTTTCTTGGCATCCTCTAATTGGCCCTACGTAAAGACTTTTATCAACTCTACAACAATGGGTTTTAGTGCTAATGACAGTGTGCCTTCGACATGGGAATCATTATTCTATCTATAGTACATCGACCAACACTGGTATCAAAGTCATGCCTCCCATTTATTCATGCTACCTTTTCTCGTGGAATGGATACAGTTTCCATATCTTCTAACCATTATGTTCTAGATCCAAATCTGCATCAGCAAATCAGATCCCCTTCGAGGCCAAATAACCCTTAGCAATAAAAGCGTCATTTTGAAGCCAAAACACAACCTTCAGCTTTGATACCAAATGAAGAAAATTTAACCGGAGAGCATTAACTATTTACTGAGAGGAACAATAAAAAAATAACCACAACAAAAATAATAAAGCATACACAATGCATAAAATATTTTCCCTGGGAAAACCCCAACTCCGGGGAAAAACCCACCCTAATGAAATTTCATTAGCCTCAACCAAAACCCTGCCGAACCCGTTCAAGCGAGTCTTCACTGCTCACCTCCCTAACCTCATATACAATGAAGTCTTCCTAGCCTTTTATAGGCTCCATTACATGCAATACCATGGGCAGAAAACCATGGGTACATAAGAACATGTGCCCCAAAACTACCATTGTCTAACCTTATTAACCTTGACTCTAATCTCGAGTCAATTTTACCTAACATATCCAACACCAGAGTGTCAACTGATGGTTGCAAATGGAGCAACTATAAATTCTCCAGAAAGTGCCATAACATCAAGCTAACCATGGGGGAATATGTATTGAATAGTCCAATGCTTTTCATTCCAATGGGTGGTGTTGATGTTGTACTAAGTTCTAATGGTTACAATTTTTTAGGACGATAACTTTTAATTTTCAAGAATTTTTCTTGAAATTTTTTTGGGAAGGAAAGGAAGTTGACTTAAGGGGTATCACAAGAAAAACAAGAAAGATAATCATCTCTAATGACATGAAAAATATCCTAAAGAAAGAACCACGGGGAGTAATTTCATAATTATGCTCACTACAGGTTTAAACATCGAAATCATCTATTTCTCTAGAACGCCAAAAAGTCTTGGACAATCATTCCAAGGTATTTGAGACTCCCAAAGGCCTCCCACCTCTTCGTGATCATAAACATGCTATTCGTTTGATTCCATGAAGTGTTCCTCCAAACATTAGACCTTACAGATATCCATATGTCCAAAAGAGTGAAATTGAACGTATGGTTGCAGAAATGCTAGAGGTCGATATAATTCAACCTAGTCAAAGTTCTTTCTCTACTCCAGTAGTTTTGGTGCAAAAGAAGAATGGATCAAGTGTATGTGTCCACATTATAGGGAGTTCAATAAGATCACTATTAAAGATAAATTTCCCATTCCTATCATTGATGAATTATTGGATGAATTACTAAGAGAATTTTACTTTAACAAGTTGTATCTTCATATGGATATCATCAAATTATAATGAAGACTGAAGACATTCTGAAAATAACATTTAAAACTCATGAGGGTCATTATGATTTTTTGGTCATGCCTTTTGGCCTTACTAATTTACCTTCCACATTTCAAGGTTTGATGAATTCCATTTTCAAACCCTTCCTTAGAAAATTTGTGTTAGTATTTTTTTATGATATACTAATCTACATCAAGACTTTGAAGGATCATGTTCAACATGTTGACAAGCTGCTCAAACTATTGGAGGAGAAACAATTATATGCAAAAGCATCCAAATGTTTCTTTGGAGTACAGGAGGTGGAATATTTGGGCCATATTGTATCTCATGAGGGTGTTAAGGCAAACCCTAACAAAATGAAAGCCATTAAGGAATGGATAATCCCCACAACCATAAAGCATCTTCGAGGATTTCTCAAGTTGATGGGGTATTATCACAATTTTTTTAAGAATTATGGGAGAATAGCAGCTCCTCTCACAACATTATTGAAGAAAGATGCATGTTCTTGGAATCCAAAATCAAATATTGCCTTTGAACACCTTAAAGAGGTAATGTGTCAAACACCGGTCTTAGCTACACTAGACTTCACAAAAAACTTTATTGTGGAATGTGATGCCTCAGGAAATGGAATTGGTGTTTTTTTAATGCAAGAAGGAAGACCCATTTATTTTGAAATTTATCCAAACAAATGAAAATATTCACACAAACCTATTTATGAGAAGGAAATGTTGGCAATACTACATGCACTAAAGCAATGGCGACCTTGCCTAATGGGAAGACACTTCAAGGTCAAAACAGATCATGATAGTCTTAAATACTTTTTGGAACAAATATTATCTTCAAAAGAGCAACAAAAATGGGTCACAAAGATGTTGGGTTATGACTTTGAAATCATCGACAAAAAAGGGAAACATAATGTTGTTGCATATGCACTCTAAAGAAAGGTTGAAGATGTGGAAGCATTACTTTGTGTCATTTCAATTATCCAACTTGATTGGATAACCAAAGCAAGGGATGAATAGAATAATGACAAAGAGGTGAGGGCACTCATTCAAAAGTTGCAGCAAGATCCCAGTACATTTGATGCATTTAGCTGGAAAAATGATACAATATGGTACAAAGATCACTTATATCTTTGTAAAAATTCCCAACTCAAGCAAAAGATTATTTTGGAATTGTGCACTCCCCCCTTAAGAGGGAACTCAGGATTTTAGAGAAACTTACTCCAAGGCCAAGAAGGAATTTTTTGGGATGGCCTTAAATATGATATTCAAAATTTTGTGGCAGAATGTTTGCTTTGCCAACAAAACAAAGTCGATGCAATTAATACCCTAGGTCTGTTACAAAATTTAGCCATTTCAAGTCAGTGTTGGGAGGAGGCCTGAATGGATTTTATCATAATTTTACCCTTGAAGTTTGAAGGAAAGAGTGTCATCATGGTGGTAATTGATATACTTACCAAGTATGCACACTTTTGTGCATTATCCCATCCTTTTAAAGAAAGTACAGTTGTTACTACATTTATGGAAATAATTCAAAAGCTACATGGAAGCCCAAAGATTATTGTAAGTGACAGATATCTTGTTTTCACTGGAAATTTTTGGACGAAATTATTTTCTTGTCTTGTTACACAATTAGCTCATATCTCACCTTATCGTCCTTAATCTGACGTGCAAACTCAGATAGTGAAAAAATGTTTAGAAGGATATATTCATTGATTTGTATATGATAAATAAACATAATGGGTCAAGTGGTTATCTCTAGCTGAATGTCAATATAACAATGATCCAAGGGATCAATAAAGTGCTCCAAATTCAGATTGTTCAAAAGTGCTCGAAACTAGTGCCAAAGCGTAGAGCTCGCTGACCTTAATACAACACAATTTGAATCGCTCAAAACCAATATCATATGCTCCTGATATCGTGTTCTAATCATTTTCCCAAACAGGTAAAATTTTTGCACGTTGGGTGCAGGACTGCTAACTGGGCAGTTCCTATGATGACTCAGCAGGTTGACTAGACACGCTGACTGTACCTCAGGCCAATGGTAGGCTTCCAAGTGGCCTCATGTGATTGGATAAATTATGGGTGCATCTGATTGGTTGTGGCATATTTTATGTGGACCAATGATGGGTCGCCACATGGCCCAGTCATGGGCTGCCATGTGGCACCCCGGGGTCAACAAAATTTTGGTATGGGTCTATAAGAATTCTGACTGGATTCAAACTCGCGACCTCAAACTTTGCATCACAGTTCCTTACTGCTACACTGCGTGGTGGTTTTTAACAACCATAGCATCGAACTTATATTTAAATTTTAGACGGTTAAGTGTTGGCAAAAGGGGTCGGGGGTAAGACCCTAGCCCCTAGTCACTACACAACCCATGATACCGCAGGCGAAGAAACCAAGGGCTCGGATTTTAGCCCCATCCCAAGGTCTTACCATGTGTCATGTAACTAGAGGCGGAAGAAAGCAGGGTGCTTAGAGAAAAGTGCGAGGAGGGGGCTAGTCCCAGGGTCATATTTCGATCACAGGACCACAGTGCCAAAGTCGAAGGCACCAGGAAGAAGGTGGTCCAGCAAGGGGGCTAGCCCCAAGGTCATATGCCGACCACAAAACCCAGTGCCTAAGTTTAATGGGGCTCAGCAAGAAGGGTGAGCGATTAACCCAACCCTTGGACCAGTGGCACCCACATGACCATCACCCCATGTTTACGGGCTTAAATAGTAAGGGAAGGCATTAAGGACCAACCCTTGGCCCTATGTGGCCCATATGACCCAGTTTTTCCGCTCATGGGGGTCATTGGGAATTTAAACGAACCAACAAAATGAACCCGAACCAGCAAGAATTTTGTCAGTGCCAGGCAAAAATGTCACTTGGTGGTTCCAAAAAAGGCACAATTCGTAGAACAATTAGTAAGAGAGTCTAGTTTGTAGAGCAGTTAGCAGAAAAACTTCTCTAGAGCATAACTTCTTCAGTTTTTGGCCAAATTGAGCCCAAAAAGATCCCAAATTGGGGATTTAACTATTCTAGAGCCATTAGAGACATAATTTTTACATTCTAAGCATTATAAATTAATCTAAACACAAATTTGATCACTTAATGAAAGGGGCCCGACATTGGAGGATGGACTAAGAGATGTAGCCCAAGAGAGGTTGAACTCCTTTATCATTTTTTTGTCTTGTGTTTATGTATATGGTATATTTATCTTTGTTTCTATGTTGTTAACTAAATTTTAAATCATTATTTATTATTATTTTTAAAGTGATCCATTGCTAAAATAACATAAAAAAATAATATTTGCATATTTTCCTATCACCTTCAAGTTTGTATAACATATCAGCTTTGGTTTCAGAGCTCAATGTTATTTTGAAGGTTTCATTTTGTTTGCAAGTGTTTTCTGATGCTTACAAATTTGAAGTTCAAAATAGGAGAAGGAAAACTTGTGGATCCAAGGTCTCAAATTGTTTCAAGGAGAACACACATATCTCAAGATTCACCAATCAAGGCACATGAAGAAGGTCATGAAGGGATGTCTGAAGATGAGAGAACTTTCAAAAAAATATTTCTTTGAAATGTTTGAAATGGTGAAAGTTCCTTATGAGGAGTGGAACTCAAGGTTGCAAGGAGAGAGCTCAAAACCTCCAAAAGGAAATGGAAGAAATGGAGACAAACCTCCAAAAGGGAATGAAGGGGATGGTGACAAGCCACCACCTTCAACTCCATCCTCATCCTCATATTCTTCTACTTCTACCCCTTCACAAACACCTCCAAATTCTCCAAAGGGACATGGTAAAACTCCTTTGTTAAAACTTGACATAAAGTTTGAATTGCATATGTATGATGGAGAGGTAAATGTTGAGAAATTAGATAATTGGGTTCATCAGATTGAAGTATATTGCAGGATACAAAAAATCAATGATGATGCAACCAAAATTCAGCTTGCTTCTCTTAGGTTGGAAAGTGAAAAACTCATTTGGTGGGAGGCCAAAACTCAAGAGGACATGAAGAAAAGTGGTAAGTTTTTATCCTCTTGGAATGATTTTGTTGTAGCAATAAGAAAATAATTTTATCCATTAGCATACATGCAAAAATATATAATGGACTGGCAAAACTTTAGGCAAACTAAGGGTCAAAGTGTTCAAAGCTATACTCAAGAATTTAGGAAAAGAGCTTTGATTTTAGGTATAGATTTATCCTCTCAAGGCACTCTACTAAAATACATTGGAGGTTTACATAGTTATTTGAGACACACAATTCTCATGTCTAACCCTATAAAACTAGATGAAGTTTGTGTACAGGCAACTCATTTAGAAGCAAGAGGGAATAATGTTTTTGAAGAAACTAGTGAGAAGTCATTAGTATGGAGAAAAATGAAAGAGGAAGTTCAAAGGAAAGGATAAAAAAAATGCTTCAATCAAGAAGGAGGGAGAAAAAATCAGATGTCAACACTATTCAAAAGAAGGCCATGATGAAGACCATTGTTTTAAACTTCATCCTGAGATGAGATCCAAAAAGTTTAATGACAAGGAGAAATAAAATATTGTTGCAACTACACAACAAGATCTAGAATCTGATTCTGAAGATGAAAAAAAATAACAGCCATGGGATTGAAAGCTAAGGATTCTATTGGAAGTATTGGTTATTCTAGCAAGCCCATTGAAACTCAAAATGAAAGATAATGAATAGAGTTTTTCCATAGTATATTCATCACAAAACATAACGAAGTATATAATTTGTTTGATAGTGGATCACAAGCAAACCTTATTTCAAAATACATTGTCAAGAAACTAAATTTGGAAATCATTCCTCATCCTAAACCTTATCCTTTGGGTTGGGTATGTGACAATGCCAAATTGCAAGTGACAAGAAAATGTATACTTAAATTTTCCATCGCTGCAAATTTTATTGATGAGGTAGAACTTGATGTAGTACCACTTGACATATGCGGGATTATTTTGGGAAGCCCATACTTATATGATAGGAAAGCCATCTTTCATCACCATGAGAACAAGAATAATTTTTTTTTAAATGGGATTGAGTATATTGTTAGATCATATCGCAAGAAGTTGAATTTGTCTCTTATGAATGATGTACAAATGAAGAGGTTTGTAAATGCTAGTCAAAATTTTGCATTGTTAATGATTAAACACAAAGATGTTGAGGAATAAGAAGCCTTCCAAGGATGTGATGCAAGATTAAAATTTGATTTAGTTGAGGTTTTTAACACATGCGATATGATGTTTCAGGAGTTTGACATGTTTCCTTCTAAAAGAGGAAAACAACGTGAAGTTCAATTGCAGTAGGATGCATCATTTTTGAACAATGGTATGAACAAGATGTCAGTGTTAGAGAATGCATGGATCAAGAAGTAGATGCAAGATATACTTGAAAAAGGGAACATTCGTTTAGTACATCCTCTTTTGGGTCTCCTAATGTTTTGGATTTGAAGAAGGATAGTGCATGGAAATGGAGATCACATTTGGTGACGAGTCAAGCCAAGTACAAGGCTAGACATGATAAGCATCATGTTGGTCACAATTTTCAGGTTGGAGATGAAGTAAGGCTTTGCATCAACAAAGAAAATCTTCAAGGTGAAAAGAACTTGAAATTGGGTGATCCTCCTTTGATTGAAGATCAAGAAGAGATTATTCAGGTTATTTCAATAGAAATTTTCTCTCCTAAATATCTTAAAGAATTGCAACAAGATCCTATCCTTGATAGAAAATCAAGAACGTCAAGAAGAAGGAAAAGGAAGCACCTTCATATGGGTCTCAAAGGTAAAAATCCAAGAAAATCCAAATGGATTGAGATTTTCATGGTGAGGGAATTGTACCCTCATATGTTTCTTGATTGAAAATAGTCTTTTGGAGGTCCAAAAGTTTATAGTGGGAGGAGTGATCCAAGGGATCTGTAAAGTGCTCAAAATTCAAAATGTTCAAAAGTACTAGAAAGTAGTTCCAAATCGTAGATCTCATCAACCTAAATCCAACACAACTTGAATCACTCAAAACTGATATCGTATGCTCCCGATATCGCTTTCTGATCATTTTCCCAAACATGTAAAAATTTTGCAGGTTGGGTGTAGGACTACTCACTCGAAAGTTTGCATAATGACTCAGCAGGATGACTGGACAAGCTAATTATATCTTGGGCCAATGGAAGGCTTCCAAGTGGCCTCATGTGATTGGTTGAATTATGGGCACATTTGATTGGTTGTGGCATATTTTATGTGGACCAATGATGGTTCGCCACGTGGCCCAGTCATGGGTTGCCACATGGCACCCCTAGGGTCAACAAAATTTTGGTATGGGTCAATCAGAGACCTGAATGGATTTGAAGTCATGACCTCAAACTTTGCAGCACAACACTTTACCGCTACTTTACGTGGTGGTTCTTAACAACCATAGCATCGAGCTTATATTTAATGTTTACGTGGTTAAGTGTTAGGGGAAGGGGTTGGGGCTAAGCCCCTAGTCGCTACACAACCCACGAGACCGCAAGTAGAGATACCAAGGGCTCAGTGCTTAGCCCCAGCCCAAGGTCTTACCATATCTCATGTAACCGGAGGTGAAACAGAGCAGGGTGCTTGGCAACAAGTGCGAGGAGGGGGCCAGCCCCAAAGTCATATGTCAATCATAGTACCCAGCGCCAAAGTTTAATGGGGCCTGATGGGAAGGGAAGTTGATTAGCCTAGCCCTTGGACCTGTGGCACCCACGTGACCATGACCCCATGTTTAGGATCTTAACCAGTGGGGATGGGCGCTAAGTCCCAACCCTCGACCTTATGTGGCCCATATGACCCAATGTTTCCGCTCATGGGTGTCATTGAGTATTTAAACGAACCAACAAAATGCACCAGAAACAGCGGGAATGTTGTTGGTGCCAGCCAAAAATGTTGCTTCGCAGTTCTGGAAAAGGCACAATTCATAGAACAGTTAACAAGAGAGTCCATTTTATAGAGCAGTTAGCAGAACAACTTCTCTAGATCATAACTTCTTCAGTTTTTGGCCAAATTGAGCCTAACAGGAGCCTAGCTTGTGGTTTTTGAGTGTTATGGAGCCATTTGAGACATAGTTTTTATATTTTAAGCATTTTAAATACATGTAAACACAAATTTGAGCACTTAATGAAAGAGGCCCAACCTTGGAAGTTGGACGAGGAGATATAGCCTAGGAGAGGGATGAACTCCTTTATCATTTTGTTGTCTTGTGTTTCTGTATATGGTATATTTGTCTCTATTTTTATGTTGTTAACTAAGTTTTTAAACCATTATTTTATGTGCTTTTGCAAAGTGATCCATTTCCTAAAAGACATAAAATTTTACTTGCATATTTTCCTATCACCTTCAAGTTTGTATAAGAGATCAGTTTTGGTATTAGATCTCAAGGTTATTTTGAAGGACTCATTTTGCTTGCAAGTGTTTTCTTATGCTTACAAGGTTGAAGCTCAAAGAGGACAAGGAGAGATTGTGGAGCTAAGGTCTCAAATTGTTTCAAGGAGAACACACATATCTCAAACTTCACCAATCATGGCACATGAAGAAGATCATGGAGGGATGTCTGAAGATGAGAGAAATTTCAGAAAAGATTTCTTTGAAAATCTGAAATGGTGAAAATTATTTAAGAGGAAAGGAACACAAGGTTGCAAGGGAAGATCTCAAAACCTCCAAAGGGGAATGTAGGAAATGGAGACAAAACTCCAAAATGGAATGGAGGGGATGGTGGCAAACCACCACCTTCACCTCCATCCTCATCCTCATCTTCTTCTACTTCCACCCCTTCACAAACACCTTCAAATTCTCCAAAGGGACATGGTAAAACTCCTTTGTTAAAGCTTGACATAAATTTTGAAATGTCTATGTATGATGGAGATTTAAATGCTAGGAAATTAGATAATTGGGTTTGTCGTATTGAATTATATTATAGGATACAAAGAACCAAGGATGATGCAACCAAAATTCAGCTTGTTTCTCTTAGGTTGGAAAGTGCAACACTCATTTGGTGGGAGGCCAAAACTCAAGAGGACATGAAGAAAATGGTAAGGTTTTATCCTCTTGGAATGATTTTGTTGTAGAAATAAGAAAACAATTTTATCCTTAGCATACACGCAAAAATTTATAATGGATTGGTAAAACGTTTGGCAAGCTAAGGGTCAAAGTGTTAAAAGCTATACTCAAGAATTTAGGAAAAGAGCTTTTATTTTAGGTATAGATTTATCCTCTCAAGACACTCTACATAACTACATTGGGGGTTTACATAGTTATTTGAGACACACAATTCTCATGTTTAACCCTACAGAACTAGATGAAGTTTGTGTACAGGTAACTCATTTAGAAGCAAGAGGGAAGAATGTTTCTAAAGAAACTAGTGAGAAGTCATTTAAGTCTGGAGACAAAGGAAAGGGGAAGTTCAAAGGAAATCATAAAAAGAATGCTTCAATCAAGAAGGAGGGAGAAAAGATCACATGTAGAAATTGTTCAAAAGAAATCCATGATGAAAACCACTATTGGAAATTTCATCCAAAGATGAGACCCAAAAAGTTTAATAACAAGGAAAAAAAAAAAGATTGTTGCAACTAGACAACAAGATCTAGGATATGATTCCGGATATGAAACAAAAATTATAGCTATGGGATTGAAAGGTAATGATTCTATTGCAAGTACTAGTTCTTCTAGCAAGCCCATTGAAACTCAAAATGAAAGAGAAGGAATAGATTTTTTCCATATTAGATTCATCACAAAACATAACAAAGTAGATGCTTTCTTTGATAGTGGATCACAAGCAAACCTTACTTCAGAAGACATTGTCAAGAAAATAAATTTGGAAACCATTCCTCATCCTAAACCTTGTCCTTTGGGTTGGGTATGTGACAATGCCAAATTGCAAGTGACAAGAAAATGTATACTTAAATTTTCCATCACTGCAAATTTTATTGAAGAGGTAGAACTTGATGTAGTACCACTTGACATATGTGGGATTGTTTTGGGAATCCCATACTTATATGATAGGAAATCCATATTTCATCACCATGAGAACAAGTATTATTTGTTTAAAAATAGTATTGATTAGATTATTAGAGAACATCACAAGAATTTGAATTTGTCTCTTGTGAATGCTAGACAAATGAAGAGGTTTGTAAATGCTAGTCAGAATTTTACATTATTAATGATTAAACACAAAGATGTTGTGAAATCTGAAGCCTTCCAAGGATGTGATGCAAGATTAAAATTTTATTTAGTTGAGGTTGTTAACACATGTGATAAGATGTTCTAGGAGTTTGACATGTTGCCTTCTAAAAGAGTAAAATAACATGAAGTTCAATTGCAACAAGATGCATCACTTTTAACAATGGTATGAACAATATGTCAATGTTAGAGAATTCATGGATCAAGAAGCAGATGCAAGATCTACTTGACAAAGGGAACATTAGTTCTAGTACATCTTCTTATGGGTCTTTGGCTTTGAAGAAGGATGGTGCATAGCAATGGCAATCACATTTGTTGAAGAGTCAAGCCAATTAAAAGGCTAGACATGATAAGCATCGTTTTGACCACATTTTTTAGGTTGGAGATGAAGTAAGGCTTTGCATCAGCAAAGAAAAGCTTCAAGGTGAAAAGAACTTGAAATTGGGTGAGCCTCCTTTGATTTAAGATCATGGAGAGAATGTTCAGATTCTTTCAATAGAAATTTTCTCTCCTAAATATCTTGAAGAATTGCAACAAGATCTTATCCTTAATAGAAAAACAAGAACTTCAAGAAGAAGGAACAGGAATCACCTTCATATGGGACTCGAAGGTAAAAATACAAGAAAATCCAAATGGATTGAGATTGGAAGGGTGAGGGAACTATACCCTCATCCGTTTGTTGACTGAAAATAGTCTTTTGGAGGTCCAAAATCTTTTAGTGGGGACGAGCGATCCAAGGGATCAGTAAAATGCTCAAAATTCAAAGTGTTCAAAAGTGCTCAAAACCGGTGCCAAAGCATAGATCTCACTGACCTAAATCGAACATAACATGAATCGCTCAAAACCGATAGCTTATGCTCCCGATATCACTTTCTGGTCATTTTCCCAAACATGTAATTTTTTTACAGGTTGGGTGCAGTACTGCTAACTAGGCAGTATGCATGATGACTAGGCAGGCAGATTGGACAAGCCAACTGTATCTCAGGCCAATAGTAAGCTTTCAAGTGGCCTCACGTGATTGGTTGAATTATGGGTGCATTTAATTGGTTGTGGCATATTTTATGTGGATTAATGATGGGTCGCCACGTGGCCCAGTGATGGGCTACTAATTGGCACCCTGGGGGTCGAAAAAATTTTGGTATGGGTTGGCTAGAGGCCCAAATGGATTCGAATTTGTGACCTCAAAATTTTCACCACTGTGCGTTACTACTACACTATGTAGTGGTTCTTAACAACCATAGCATCGAAGTTGTATTTAAATTTTAGGCAGTTAAGTGTTGGGGGAAGGGAGCGAGGCTAAGCCCCTGGCCCCTGGTCACTACACAACCCACGAGACTGTGGGCAGAGTGACCAAAGGCTTGGGGCTTAGCCCCATCCCAAGGTCTTACCATGTGTCATGTAACCAAAGGCGGAACATAGCATGGTGCTTGGCGACAAGTGCAAGGAGGGGGGAAGCCCCAGTGTCATATGTCAACCACAAGACCCAACGCCAGTTTAATAGGTCCTGGTGGGAAGGGTGGGTGGTTATCCCAACTCTTGGACCTGTGGCACCTGTGTCACCATGACCCCATGTTTAGGGGCTTAATTGGCGGGGACAAGCATTAAGGCCCAACCCTCGACCCTATGTGGCCCATATGACCCAGCTTTTCCGCTCATGGGGGTCATTGGGCATTTAAATGCACCAACAAAATGCACCCAAAATGGTGGGAAAGGCACTAGCACCGAGAAAAAAGGTCGCTTGGAAATTCTGGAAAAGGCACAATTCGTAGAACAGTTAGCAGGAGAATCCAATTTGTAGAGAAATTAGCGGAAAAAAAAAAAAATAATAATAATAAATAAATCTCTAGAGCATAACCTCTTCAGTTTTTGGCCAAATTGAGCCCAACAATAGCCCATCTTGAGGTTTTTAATTGTTTTGGAGCCATTGAAGACATAATTTTTACATTCTGAGCATTGTAAATCTATGTAAACACAAATTTGAGCACTTAATGAAAGAGGTCCAACATTGGAAGCTGGACCAGGAGATGTAGCCCAGGAGAGGGGTTAACTCCTTTATCATTTTGTTGTCTTGTGTTTTTGTATATGGTATATTTGTCTCTGTTTTTGTGTTTTTAACTTAGTTTTAGAGCTATTATTTTATGTGCTTTTGCAAAGTGATCCATTGTCTTAAAGACATAAAATTTTACTTGCATATTTTCCTATCACCTTCAAGTTTGTATAACAAATCAAACACTTCCTTCCATAGTACAGCAAAAATGAACCTATTCCTAGCACTTTATGGATATCATCCACCATCCATCACATCAACTTTAAGATAAAATTTTAAGGCTCGAGCAATGGAAGAGCACATCGAGCATCAAAAAAAAGTTCTCCAAGCCTTAAAGGATAACCTCACTCTAGCACAGAATCAAATGAAACAACGAGTAGGTTAGCATCGTAGTGAAATCATTTTTTATTTAGGCCACTCGGTATTTTTACAGCTACAACCATACAAACAAAAGTTCCTCAAGCAATCTCGAAAGGATAATAAATTATAACCCAAGTACTATGGTCCTTACAAGGTGTTACAAAATATTGGTACTATGGCATACAAATTGAATCTTCCTGCATCTTTTTGAGTACACCTATTTTTCCACGTTTCGTTCTTTCATTGATGACAAACACCCAGTTCAAATAATGTTGCTAGAACTTGATGAAGAAGGAAAACTCATATTTGAGTCTGAGGTAGTCATGTAAATAAGAACATAAAAGATACAAAATCAATTAAATTCAAAGTATCTCATTAAGTGGAAGAACTTACCCATTGAAAATTTCACATGGGAGGATGAGAATTTTATACAAAAGCATCCGGAACTACTCAAGCATTGAGAACAACACTTTTTTGAAGGAGAGGGGCATCTTAGGTCCCTATAAAACTAGTATATCCCCCTTTCTGTTATTTTTAGTGTATCCCCCCTATCGTTATTGTTGTGACCATTTTTCCACCATGTTGTTATCATTGCGCCACATAGAAGCCCACTATTGTTATTGTTGTGCCCTTACATTATTATTGTTATTTAGGCTCTGACTATATTGTGACCCCTTAGACTCCTATATATACCAAGGAGGTATTGTCATTTGTATCATCCAAGAATTGTTCATTTATGTGATGTAAAAGAGGTTTCCCCTCGAAGAGGTTGCTTCTCAAGTCATTGATCTATCATTTCTTCTATTTTCTAAGTCGGTTGCATGACATAAATGTCTCAATTGCTTGAAATATATCAACAGTCGAATGGTCAACTTTGAGCATCTAGTTTTAGGGCTAGTTTCCCTTGACGATGGAGCTAAATAATCTCAGTTATTATGTTATGTAATTTTTACATATTTTTGGTAAATACTAGAGATCATATAAGTTAGTAGCTCCATAAGATATTAATGCCCCTATGTCGATTCTAGGCAGAAACTTTATACTTCTAGTCATAATTTTTATTTATGGTATGCTACCAGTTAGCCTTAGTAAGCAATTTATTTTGTAATGGCTATACAGTTATGATCCCCAACAAATATGTGATATAATATAATATATTTTCAATTCAAGTTTACGAAAAATATATTTTGTATGATTTTTTAGTCTTGGCAATGTGAGATGTATTATGACCCCATCAAGGGTGGAAGAACATGAAGAAATGGCTTTCATTGAGGAACCTTGCACCTCCAATAAATCCAACCATTCCAGACAGCATTTGTATTTCCACATCCTTTTAATAGTTTTAGTTAATTTATGGTTTTTCTACTTCACTTACCAATATTGTGGCATAATGTCTTTCATAATAAAGTCATGGTCAATAGACCTTTTTTGTACATATATGGTTAATATATGGACATTTGGGTAAACGAAATTAACTTTTCCCATTGGTCTAGGTTCCAATCTAGTAGATCACAAAATGATTTTAATCTTATGTAATTTGGTATTAGCTTCTATCAGTGTTTACCAACTATTTAATTTATATGGTTGGATAGTTTAGTATTATCCATAAATAAAGTACTTCAACATCCATATTAAGTAATATAATTTTATATCAATTGTGCTAGAAAATTATATATTACAGAGCAATGGAACACATAAATAATTGTAGACATATAAACACAGAAAACACATAAAACAAGAGAGACACATATATACGTGGTTCACCCAATTTGGCGTACGTCAACGGAGAAATAGTCAGTCCTTCCTTTTATATTATCTAGCAAAATGAAGATATACAACCTATAGCAAATCCACTTTAATTCTCTCTTCTCTCTCATGCAATCTCCTCTCTCTTTCTCACTCAGAATACAGATTTACATAGTCCCAATACAATTCCCTCAT
>APFE031353274.1:0-22933 GCA_000404065.3 Pinus taeda
AGGAGCAGGAAGATCCATAGGAGAAAATGTTCAAAATAAATACCACATAAACAACCAGCTAGTGCATATCGATAGACCACGAAGTAGACCAATAACTACAATGGAAAATAAATTTTTATTCGTGTACCTTGAAACACAAAAACTAGTACAGATCCCCGATATCATCCAGAATCAAGATAAAAACCGAATCTAGCTCATATAATTATGCTTTGATGTATTTCACCCAATAGTACTAGTAATTTCACCAGCGAAGGCTACGTTTAATCCATCTACCTCCACACTTGTAACCAAAATTACCACCCTTGTGAATTTTGTGACTAATGCTTCCATAATCTAATCTTTTATCCTCAGGTTCTTCTTCTTGGAAAAGCTATCGTAGAGATTTTGAAGTAGGCATATTGTCTTCCAAGGGATATTTGGTACTTTTCCTCCACTATCCTTCACATGAATCTAATCCATGTTATTGATGACAGTCAGGATTTCCAGCACAATAATGTATTCATAACAACAACCACTAGATAGAAGTAGTGTTCAAAATAAATGTAACAGTAAAATAGCACATATTAAAACATATTTAATGGAGACCCTGAAATGTAGTCCAACTATATTACTACCTATCCACATTAAGGGAAAGTGCCTCCATCTCACCTCTCACCAAGCACACCTTTTTTTCAGCCTCCATCACCCTAAATCCCCTTAGTTTTTGTCGGCATCCATCGCTTGCTTCCTAAAGAACCCATCAACAACATAAAGAAGGACCACTAATCCTTTACCTTTACCTTCTTTACTAACGCCTCGTATAAAGGACATTAAGATGAAATTAAATTTTAACACGAAGGACTTATTTTGTCACAAAAAATTTTCGTAAAAGCCCCCTCCATTTAGTAGTGTCGAATGTAATGACAGACAATTTGTCTCTAAGCAAGAAAACATGAATTGATGTCTAAAAAATCATGCAAGGAAAAGCTTCCACTTTCCCCAGAGTCGGCTACTACGACAAAACGAAGAGTGCAAACAATCGTTGTCTCTATATAAGATAACGTGAATGGAAAGTGAAATATCATCCTTGGTATAGGCACGAGATAGTAGTAGCCTACAAGTTGGCAGACTTAAGGTGCACAGTCAAAAGTCAATTTTGCAAGTGTTAGATAATATTTTTTGAAATTGATATCATTTTGTCTTAATTGTTAATCATCTTAAATGGGTTTCGTCTTAATTTGCATTGTCTTAAGTGACCATTGTCTTAAATATAAAATTTTGTCTTAAAATACTTTTGTCTCAAAATGTTTTTGTCTTAAATATAAAGTTTTGTCTTAAAATATTTTTGCATTAAATTGTTTTTTTCTTAAATAGAAATCTTTGTCTTAAAATATTTTTGTTTCACTCTATTTTTGTCTTAAATGTAATTTTTTTTTAAATATTTGCGTCAAAATATTTTTGTCTTAAGTTTTATATTTAAGGCAGCTAAATTGATATTAAATTTTAATATAAAATAACTAAAATAAAAATAACTTTTAAAGACATAAAATTTCTTTTGTTTTAAAAAATGTCTTAAAAGTGTAAATAGTGAATAAAGCAATTTGGATTTTCACATAATAAATACGATTCTTTTTTAATATTTATAAACAGAAGCATCGGGTTTCCCGATTTTATTTAGTATTTAGAAAAATGCATTAAGAACACCAACAATTCCAGTAGTGAATTTTGAATAATTAACACCTAGAACCGTGCAAAATATTTTGAGAGAATTTACCTCTATTACTTTTCCTCTATTAAACACTTGACATCACTACTGAAGATTTATAATTTCAAAAAATAATGGCAACTGCAACAAATCAAGGCATTCACATGAGAATTCAATACTAATTCTGACCATATAAATAAAGGGTTCGGATATTTCGCCACTTCTAAACCGCTTTACATTGTAGGTGAATAATCAATTAAAAAAAATGTAATTTAGTAATAACATATATATATATATATATATTATTTTTAACTATAAATAGTATTTATTTTATAAAATGTCTAAAAATTAACAAATTAACAAAATTTTGCCCCAAAAATTTGTGAATTCTAAGATAACCAAACTCAAACAAGGCAAACAATAATGAACTGACATGGACAAATTAATTTACCAACATGATTGACCAACCATTTATATTCATTGGTCAATGGTTAAGAGCATGTGTTTCTCCTAAGAGGTCATAGGTTCAAAACCAAAGGGGGGTAGAGTATGTATGTCATCGTAGACTTAGCAGTCAAATCGTTGTGCGGAGGTGGGTCCCTTGTCCCACAAAAAAGGGGGTCTCATACACCAATTTGGTGTCTTGCTTTACCGTGACCATAAAAATAGATATTATTATTATTATTATTGTTATTATTATTGATATAACTTGTGTATGGAGTATGTTTTGGTTAATATTGTTAATTTATTAAATTACCTATAAAATACTTCAACTAAACCATAGAAAACGATTGTTCCTCTTCCCCATATGTGTGAAAAATAAATATCAATTAAAGCTTATAAATGTGATATTATTACATCTCTATGGCATTATGTATAATTATATGAACAATCAACAATAATAATTGTTGTTTTATTTTATTTTATATATAACTATTACAAACATTTATATTGGAAATCAATAACTATTATGGTTTAAACATAGTGTCAGCGAATCGGTTGTGTATGTAAAAACTTAAGAATTTAGCTTATTTGTATGTAAAAACTTAAAAATTGAAGAGAACAATATACTTGCTTCATAATATTTCTAGGATAATAATTGTGTACAAAGTCTTCTTATCCAACTTGAAATTGAAGCACAAGGTAATGGCTCCTAGAACAATCACCTAAAATAAATCTTCTAAATTGTTTTCTTTCATTGAAAATGTATATCATATACATATAATTTTAATTGGTAGATGTGTATCTGATTTAACCCACAATAGAAGAGTTCATATAGAATTCATGATATTTTCCACAATTCAATATCTTGGAAACTTTAGTTGACATTGCTAGTTATTAAGACAATTTATAATTTACAACTAACATATGGATATATAACACATGGTGTTTATGGTGTTCATGAGTAAACACTACTATAAACCAAAACTTGTAATATGATGGAAAGCTATAAATGTTAGTCTATTATACCTTATTAAGATATATTTTTTTATTGTTGCAATCGAATAGATCACCATTTTCTCATAGCTCCAATATTTTGATCGAAACGGACTTTACCTGTTGATGATGATGTGATCAAACACCTGCCGAAATAAGCTAATCAATATCGACAAATAAAATTTAAAAAGTCATGCATAATTATTAAGTGGAATGATTGTCAAAATAAAAATCAATTTATCAATCCCAATGGTAATCACTTACAAATCCTCAGTTTTGAATGGTGAATGTTGTTTTTTCCACAAAAGATTGCATGTATGGAAGTTCATCCATGATGATAGCACCGAAATCACCTTTGGACAATGCCAAATAGAGAAAAGTCTAGAAATTTCTACTTCGTGGTGTGAGAATAAACATAGGGGAGGGTTGCCATTACCTGTGCGCCCTCCCCACCACGACGCAAAACCACATGTCAACGCACATGGATCTGGTACGACACATGTTCACCGTGGAGGTCCACGTGTTAGGCATCGTGTCATCGCATAAAATTTTGTGTCTATGTCATTTCCTCCGTTTGTTTGGTGTCATTCCTACAATGTTGCATTTTCCCTTTGTCTTTCTCCTCGGAGCTGGTTGTTGGGCGAAGCCCCCTGCCGAATATGGCACGGGACAGCCCAAGAACCTACGCACTTCGTTTGGTATTGAGGTTTTGATGCAAACGTTTGTTCGAGGTTTAGGGTTTGGTGACCTGAGCTTCATCTGGTATGCAGGTGCTGATGCAAATGTTTGTTCGAGGTTTAGGGTTTGTGGTTGGAACATTGCTTCTGCCTTTCTTGTGGTTTTCTGCCTAGATTTGTTAGTCATTCTGGACCCCTGATTGTTTAGGCTTTCTCTAGTGGTGGTCTTTTCACATTTTTTGTTGTTTAGGGAGGAGCCGGTTGCAGTTTTACCGAGCTCGAGGTGGAAGGTCTTTTTTAATAGGTAATTGCTTAATTTGTTGTTTTGTACTGGTTTTTTTGGTGGTTTTCTATTGTCTAATGGATTTTTCTTCTCGTTGCAGGTGTGGAAAAGGTCGCTGCAGGTGTGGAGAAGGTCTGACAAGCTCCGGGGAAGGTCGGCGACCATCCATGGCTTGTATCCAGTAGGACTTTAATCCTACCAGCAATTTCTCTATGTTTTTCAACACAAACAACTCTATTTGGATTTTTTGTAAACTTTCTATGGTAGTTTTTAGGGTTTAGGGTTTTTGTGGATATTTTGATGTTGTTTGTGGCTTTTCATGATGGTATTTGTGAATTTTCATTGTTATCGTGCTTGACTGTCCTGTGCCATCCTCGGTGTGCCATCCTCAACCGTTTGCAGAGTTTCAATGGAAAATGAAAGATTCCTAAGAAGCATGGTTAGTATGCTTTGTGAATGGCCTTGACCTTGTTATCCTTTGTTTTTTTTTATTGGCGCAGTTTGCAAATATCTATATAATATTTATTCCAATTGAGTCATTTTTAGTCCTTTGTGTGTTGTTCTGTGTTCACATAAGTGTTGAGGATGCCCAAATGTGAGGTATTAGGTGGTTTTTCCATCCTCGGTCGTCCTGTGCCATCCTCGGTCGTTTGTAGAGTTCCAATGGCAAATGAAAGATTCCTAAGAAGCATGGTTAGTATGCTTTGTGAATGGTCTTGACCTTGTTGTCCTCTGTTTCTGTTTCTTGTTGTAGTTTACGAATATCTACAGAATAGTTATGCCAATTAAGCCATTTTTAGTCCTCTGTGTGTTGGTCTATGTTCACATAAGTGTTGAGGATGCTCACATGTGAGGTATTAGGTGGTTTTCCATACTCAATTGTCCCATTCCATCCTCAGTGTGCCATCCTCGACCATCCCGTGCCATCCTCGGCGTGCCATCCTCGGCAGAGGGCTTCGCCCAACAACCAGCCCCGAGCAGAAAGACAAAGGGAAAATGGAACATCGCACCAATGAACCCAAACAACCCCTCGAAACCCTCGAAGCCCTTATTGAACTTTGGTTTAGGTTCTTATTTCCATATTTAGCTTTTTCCTACTCTTGATAATGAGTGCTCTCAAAAACTTATTATGAAATAAACTATGTGGTCATTTTATTTCTGTATTTAGCCTTTTTCCTATACCTTTGGCCATTATCTCTTGTCTATTGTTCATATCCAGTGTTGCCACTTCTGCAATGTTTATTTCATCTATGGGCCTGTAATAGTATTCTGAATTAGAAGATTGGTTTTCTCGTTCATCGAGCAACAACAAATCATTATGTACCTTTGCTGGCATATTACTCTTGTTAATGAGAAATTTTCTTCTTCTCGGGCAATTTTTGGTCAAATTACAATTATTTAATTATTGGTTTTGTCTCTTGCATAGAGTCTCTACACCTGCTCGCAACTTTGAATCTACCCTATCGAATCTAAAAAATGTCTGAAATAATAATCCTAACGGCCTCAGAATCCCATAATACAAATTTCATTATTTCTTTCCTTTTTATAAATAGATGTCAACTATATTTTAAAGATAATTGGGGAAGGGAAAATAACACCTAGAGATCGCATGGCGATTTGGCATCTCACTTTTTAGATGAAGGATTCCTTTGTTGGTACTAATTCTAGGCCAGCAATTGCCTCTCCTCTTGGCATTAAGGACAGAGCACAGACTCTGCCTGTTAACAGATAAAATGTGTGCAGGTTCTCTGATGTTAACAAGCCTTCAGAATTGTCTCTGTATATAACATTTCTGTTTGTTTGTTTGTCCCCTTCTCTATTAGTTTACAGGAAAATTTTGTTCACGATGATGGGCTACCATAGTTGGGCTTCATGCCTTCTCTATCTTGATGTATAGTTCTATATATACATGATTAAATGATACAAGTTATACTTAACTGTTGCAGTTTGTAGCCACCCCAATTCAAATTTTTGTGTCCTGTTTATTTTTAGGGATGAGAAGGTCATTAAATGATGCCAATTTTACTTAACTATTGTAGTTTGCAGCAACCTCAATTGAAATGTTTCTGTCCTATTTCTTTTGGGGGTTGATAAGATGATTAAATGATGTCAGTTTTGCTCAACTATTGTAATTTGTAGCCACCTCAATTGAAATTTTTGTGTCTTGTTTTTTGTGGGGTTTAGAAGAGATTTGGGTTTAGGTATGGTTATCGGTCAGAAATGCATAGGAGGATGATTAAACTTCATTTGCTTAAGGATTTAGGTTATTCTCATATTTACAACAATTATACTGGATGTGACTCTCTGGTCATGTGGTGGTGAAGATCTAGACATGGGGTGTGTTTCTATATTAGTGATCTATGTTTGGACTTGGAACCTGAATTTGAATTTGAAGGTTTTCATATTAGTGATCTAGGACCTAGAACCTGACTTTGAATTCGAAGGTTTTCATATGGAAAAAAATATAGAGATGGGGTGTTGTTATTTTAGTGATCTATGTTTGGACATGGAACTAGGATTTTGAATATGTGAATTTAAATTTGAAGGTTTTTCCTACTCTACCTAATGATGAGTGCTCTCAAAAACTTATTATGAGATAATATTGTCTAGTCATTTGATTTATGTATTTAACCTTTCTCATATGCAACTTGATAATAAGTGCTCTCAATTTCTCAAGTGTCCCCTCAATGAATAAAATTATCAGTGGCTTTTTGACATTTAATAAAACTTATTATGAGGTAGATTGCCTCCTCAATTGAGACTGTTTCGTCATTTGATTTTTGTATGTAGCCATTTTCCTAAGCCTTTGTCCATTATCTCTTGTCCAGAGTTGGAATGGAATGTTATTATTGAATTCCTTATGATATCAATAGACCAATGATTATTTTGTTATGAATCTTGGTTACTGCGACTGATGGGATTTTACCAAGGTCTATTTCAATGCGACATGGTCTATCAGTTATCAATAATCTCGAAGTGCTTGACTGAGATTTACCCAGACAATAGTTATCCTCTTGAAGGCTCTATCCTCTTGAATGAGCCTTCAAGGAGATGGGGATTGGTTCTAACCTATTGACCCTGTCGACTTGGCCCGAAAACTAACCCTTGCTATCTCACAAAGTTACTCATGGATTCCTCTTTCATTAATTTCCTTTTTCCTTTTAGCTACAACCAGTGAAATAATAGTTTTCAGATCGAGTTTAATAGAAGCGATAAATAGTTTTGCTAATTTTCAGTAACTTAATTTAGTTCTAGAAACTTTATTTCAACACAAAGACATTTACACAGTTTAACCCAGCCGCTTCGAGTATAACTAATTAACCAGCAATGAAGGAAACTATTTTCACAGAATAACTTATAGAAATAGCCTTATCCTAATTAATATTTTACAAGAAGACATATTCCATTGAAAATTTATTTTCAACACAGAGTTAGGGTGCCACAAGAAATCACTCTAGGTTGTAAGATAAATATTTTGAGTGGATAACTATTTTATGTTGTGTCAATGCAATTGGTACTTCAATCCGAGGATTTTATCTATTCCAAGGTAAAAATCAATTGAAAATCTATATACAGAACTGTGAATCAGGTGCATGCATGGCTGCGCATCCCCATGCATGAATGGCTAAAGAACTGTTTCTAAGTTGGCTTTTTCACTTTGCTACATCGGTACCAGGTGGCATCTCGCCTAATAACAAACACCTTTGGATATTAGATGGCCATGGGAGCCACATGGCTGTATAAAAAATTGAGGAAGCAAAAAATTTAGGCATCGACCTATTGGCATTGCCCGCTCATACAACTCACAGACTGCAACCTCTTGATGTTAGTGTGTTTGGCCCTTTCAAGAACTATTACAGGTCGGAGCGCGTTGCATGGATGGCGAAGAATCCAGAGGTTGAGGTGAAAAGGTTTGAGCTAGCAGAGCTTGCAAGTAAAGATTTTAAAAGGGCTTTGACACCATCAAATATCAAGGTTGGCTTTAGGAGGACAGGAATCTGGCCACTGAACTCTGATGCTCTTATGCATGATATTAGTTGTAGCCAAGCGTTTCATGTGGATGGTCAAGAAGAAGGGAATGCCCAAACAGGTGTTGAAGTGCAAGTAGATGAGCAAGATGATTTTGTTGCAACTCATAATATGATTTCCCTATCTCAAGGACACTTATACGCTGAAGATGACAAAACTGTGTATAAGACACAATATAACAATGAAAAAATTTGCAGTAACATGGAGATCGTTCCACAAACTCAAGAACATGAAATTCCTGTTACTGATATTGTTAATGATATTCTTGAATACGCAGTTGACAATGACCAATTGACATTGCGAAACCAAGTAACCCCACCTTCATGGCTAGCGGAAGCAATGATCAATATGAATGCACATAGTGTCTCAGCAACCAATGAAGAAAGAATGAACATGCCCTCACAACCAGCAGAATTGAACAGTGAAATTGTTCATTTTTTTGTGGAAAATAGATCAATGGAAGAAGATGAAGGACATAATGAGGAATCAAATGAAGATAATGATATAGTTCAAATAGTTCCAATAGATACTGAAATGGAAGTACCAAGCAATGACATTAAGATGGGAGGGGTGGAGAAGACACTTGGATGGTTCCTAAAGCTACCAGTAGAGAGAGTATGAATGAAAAAAAAGAAGGGTGCATTGGGTAGTCTTCGTCTCGGCCGAAGCTCATAGTTACTCACCTTAGAGGACTATATAAGCCTGTTAGTTGAGTCAGAAAAAAGGAAATTTGAAATGTAAGAATTAAAACAGAAAAATAAGGATCTAGTCAGGGAGAAGAAGGCAGCAAGGATTGTTGCAGTACAACGTCGAGCAGATGAAAGGATTGAAAGAGATAAAGCAAGGCAAGTTAAGGACCAACAAAAGCAAATGGCAAGACAAGAAACGGAAAAACGAAAGGCACAACAAATGCTTGAAAAGGAATAAGGGATGATCAATGATACAAGAATAACTGATGAAACCAGGATTATTTCAAACTCATTGGACTCCATTGCAGATAATATACCATTATTCCAAGATCTCGTAAACATTCAAGATCCCCACTATCAAATTGAGGGTTTACCCACTTGCCTTGCTCCTAGCAGAGTTGGTGTCAATTCTCTATATGCTCATTACACACCTCCACTTAATGCAGGGGTCAGTAGTGCAAATGTGAGATATGGGTACTCAGTACCTTCATGGTAGGAAGCTGCAAATTGGAATCAATCATATGGCGAAATCAACCATTTCCTAATCAACCCTTGAGTAGTAGGCCAACCTACGTGGCTCAAGAAGGTAACTTGGGGAGTTTTGGCACTCAATATTCTTAGGGCCATAAAGAATAGGAGCGTCATATGTTTTTGGTTCTAACCACGTTATGATGTGGATTTTGGATGGATTGTATCTTTTTCTTGGCACAAAAACATTTTGGCTTACAACACTAGATTGTATCTATTTCTTGTCACATAATTTTTTTGGCTTACAACACTAGATTGTATCTTTTTCTTGTCACAAAAACATTTTGGCTTACAACCTAGTAGTGATTTCTTGTGGAAACCTAACTCTGTGTTGAAAATAAATTTTCAATGGAATATGTCTTCTTGTAAAATATTAATTAGGATAAAGCTATTTCTATAAGTTATTCTGTGAAAAATAGTTTCCTTCATTGCTGGTTAATTAGTTATACTCGAAGCGGCTGGGTTAAACTGTGTAACTGTGGTTGTGTTGAAATAAAGTTTCTAGAACTAAATTAAGTTGCTGCAAATTAGCAAAACTATTTATGGCTTCTATTAAACTCGATCTGAAAACTATTATTTCAGTGGTTGTAGCTAAAAGGGAAAAGGAAATTAATGAAAGAGGAATCCATGAGTAACTTTGTGAGATAGCTAGGGTTAGCTTTCGGGCCAAGTCGACAAGGTCAACAGGTTAGAACCGATCCCCATCTCCTTGAAGGCTCATTCAAGGGGATAGAGCCTTCAAGAGGATAACTATTGTCTGGGTAAATCTCAGTCAAGCACTTCAAGATTATTGATAACTGATAGACCATGTCGCATTGAAATAGACCTTGGTAAAATCCCATTAGTCGCAGTAACCAAGATTCATAACAAAATAATCATTGGTCTATTGATATCGTAAGGAATTCAATAATAACATTCCATTCCAAATATGGACAAGAGATAATGGACAAAGGCTTAGGAAAATGGCTACATACAAAAATCAAATGACGAAACAGTCTCAAATGAGGAGGCAATCTACCTCATAATAAGTTTTATTAAATGTCAAAAAGCCACTGATAATTTTATTCATTGAGGGGACACTTGAGAAATTGAGAGCACTTATTATCAAGTTGCATATGAAAAAGGCTAAATACAGAAATCAAATGACTAGACAGTATTATCTCATAATAAGTTTTTGAGAGCACTCATTATTAGGTAGAGTAGGAAAAACCTTCAAATTTAAATTCAGATATTCAAAATCCTAGTTCCATGTCCAAACATAGATCACTAAAATAACAACACCCCATCTCTATATTTTTTTCCATATGAAAACCTTCGAATTCAAATTCAGGTTCCAGGTCCTAGATCACTATTATGAAAACCTTCAAATTCAAATTCATGTTCCAAGTCCAAACATAGATCACTAATATAGCAACACACCCCATGTCTAGATCTTCACCACCACATGACCAAAGAGTCACATCTAGTATAATTGCTGTAAATATGAGAATAACCTAAATCCTTAAGAAAAATGAATTTTAATCATCCTCCTATGCATTTCTGACCAATAACCATACCTAAACCCAAATCTCTTCTCAACCCCACAAAAACAAGACAAAAAAATTTCAATTGAGGTGGCTACAAATTGCAATAGTTGAGTAAAACTGGCATCATTTAATGATCTTCTCAACCCCCAAAAGAAATAGGACAAAAAAATTTCAATTGAGGTTGCTACAAACTGCGACAGTTAAGTAAAATTGGCATCATTTAAAGACCTTCTCATCCCCAAAAATAAACAGGACACAAAAATTTCAATTGGGGTGGCTACAAACTGCAACAGTTAAGTATAACTCGTATCATTTAATCATTTATATATAGAACTATGCATCAAGATAGCCAAGGCATGAAGCCAAACTATGGTAGCCCATCATCATGAACAAAATTTTCCTGTAAACTAATAGAGAAGGGGACAAACAAACAAACATAAATGTTATATACAGAGACAATTTTGAAGGCTTGTTAACATCAGAGAGTCTGAACACATTTTATCTGTTGACAGGAAGAGCCTGTGCTCTGTCCTTGATGCCAAGAGGAGAGGTAATTTTTGGCCTAGAATTAGTACCAACAAAAGCATCCTTCATCTAAGAAGTGAGATGCCAAATCGCCATGCGATCTCTAGTTGTTATTTTCCCTTCCCTAATTATCTTTAAAATATAGTTGACATCTATTTATAAAAAGGAAAGAAATAATGAAATTTGTGTTATAGGATTCTGAGGGCGTTAGTATTATTATTTCAGTCATTTTTCAGATTCGATAGGGTAGATTCAAAGTTGCGAGCAGGTGTAGAGACTCTACGCAAGAGACAAAACCAATAATTAAATAATTGTAATTTGACCAAAAATTGCCTGGGAAGAAGAAAATTTCTCATTAACAAGAGGAATATGCCAGCAAAGCTACATAATGATTTGTTGTTGTTCGATGAATGAGAAAACCAATCTTCTAATTCATAATACTATTACAGACCAATAAATGAAATAAACATTGCAGAAGTGGCAACACTGGATATGAACAATAGACAAGAGATAATGGCCAAAGGTATAGGAAAAAGGCTAAATACAAAAATCAAATGACCACATAGTTTATTTCATAATAACTTTTTGAGAGCACTCATTATCAAGTAGAGTAGGAAAAAAGCTAAATATGGCAATAAGGACCTAAACCAGAGTTCAATAAGGGTTTTGAGGGTTTCGAGGGCTTGTTTGGGGTCATTGGTTCGATGTTCCAAGAAAATGGGATTTAGCAGTCATAGAAAATGGAAATTTAATGTTGTGTTGGTTCATAAATTAAAACCTCGTGTGCAAAATTTTGTTAGAGAGAAAGGAGATTAGTGTTCCCCATGCAATTTTAGGTCTATGAGTGGGGAGATGGGGTTTAAGTATCCACAATTCAATAACATGAAGGAACTGCTAAATGTTGAAATGAGAAGCAACATTAATTGTGAAATTGTGTGTATGTTGATTGGGTAGAGTCCTCTGTATTAAGGTCAAGTTTTATGTTATATTTAGGTCAATGGAACTCCTAAGTGCATTATAGCCTCAATAAACGGTGAGAGCTCAAGTGCCACTCCTATGTAAAAATACAAAAAGAAGATCTAATGTAAGTAATATAGAGAATAAAGTGTTTTTATATTGCTAAAGGAGGATAACTATTTTATGTTGTGTCAATGCAATTGGTACTTCAATCCGAGGATTTTATCTATTCAAAGGTAAAAATCAATTGAAAATCTATATACAAAACTGTGAATCAGGTGCATGCATGGCTACGCATCCCCATGCATGAATGGCTAAAGAACTGTTTCTAAGTTGGCTTTTTCGCTTTGCTACAATCGGTACCAGGTGGCGTCTCGCCTAATAACAAACACCTTTGGATATTAGATGGCCATGGGAGCCACATGGCTGTATAAAAAATTGAGGAAGCAAAAAATTTAGGCATTGACCTATTGGCATTGCCCGCTCATACCACTCATAGACTGCAACCTCTTGATGTTAGTGTGTTTGGCCCTTTCAAGAACTATTGCAGGTCGGAGCGCGTTGCATGGATGGCGAAGAATCCAGAGGTTGAGGTGAAAAGGTTTGAGCTAGCAAAGCTTGCAAGTAAAGATTTTAAAAGGGCTTTGACACCATCAAATATCAAGGTTGGCTTTAGGAGGACAGGAATCTGGCCACTGAACTATGATGCTCTTATGCATGATACTAGTGTCTCAGCAACCAATGAAGAAAGCATGAACATGCCCTCACAACCAGTAGAATTGAACAGTGAAATCGTTCATTTTTTTGTGGAAAATAGATCAATGGAAGAAGATGAAGGACATAATGAGGCATCAAATGAAGATAATGATATAGTTCAAATAGTTCCAATAGATACTGAAATGGAAGTACCAAGAAATGACATTAAGATGGGAGGGGTGGAGAAGACACTTGGACGGTTCCTAAAGCTACCAGTAGAGAGAGTATCAATGAAAAAAGAGCAGGGTGCATTTGGTAGTCTTCGTCTCGGCCGAAGATCATAGTTACTCACCTTAGAGGACTATATAAGCCTGTTAGTTGAGTCAGAAAAAAGGAAATTTGAAATGTAAGAATTAAAACAGAAAAATAAGGATCTAGTCAAGGAGAAGAAGGCAGCAAGGATTGTTGCAGCACAACGTCGAGCAGATGAAAGGATTGAAAGAGATAAAGCAAGGAAAGTTAAGGACCAACAAAAGCAAATGGAAAGACAAGAAACAGAAAAATGAAAGGCACAACAAATGCTTGAAAAGGAATAAGGGATTTTCAATGATACAAGAATAGCTGATGAAACCAGGATTATTTCAAACTCATTGGACTCCATTGCAGATAATATACCATTATTCCAAGATCTCATAAACATTCAAGATCCCCACTATCAAATTGAGGGTTTACCCACTTGCCTTGCTCCTAGCAGAGTTGGTGTCAATTCTCTATATGCTCATTACAAACCTCCACTTAATGCAGGGGTCAGTAGTGCAAATGTGAGATATGGGTACTCAGTACCTTCATGGTAGGAAGCTGAAAATTGGAATCAATCATATGGCAACAATCAACCGTTTCCAAATCAACCCTTGAGTAGTAGGCCAACCTACCTGGCTCAAGAAGGTAACTTGGGGAGTTTTGGCACTCAATATTCTTAGGGCCATAAAGAATAGGAGCGTCATATGTTTTTGGTTCTAACCACGTTATGATGTGGATTTTGGATGGATTGTATCTTTTTCTTGGCACAAAAACATTTTGGCTTACAACACTAGATTGTATATATTTCTTGTCACAGAATTTTTTTGGCTTACAACACTAGATTGTATCTTTTTCTTGTCACAAAAACATTTTGGCTTACAACCTAGTAGTGATTTCTTGTGGCAACCTAACTCTGTGTTGAAAATAAATTTTCAGTGGAATATGTCTTCTTGTAAAATATTAATTAGGATAAAGCTATTTCTATAAGTTATTCTGTGAAAAATAGTTTCCTTCATTGCTGGTTAATTAGTTATACTCGAAGCGGCTGGGTTAAACTGTGTAACTGTGGTTGTGTTGAAATAAAGTTTCTAGAACTAAATTAAGTTGCTGCAAATTAGTAAAACTATTTATGGCTTCTATTAAACTCGATCTGAAAACTATTATTTCAGTGGTTGTAGCTAAAAGGGAGAAGGAAATTAATGAAAGAGGAATCAATGAGTAACTTTCCTATAAACTAATAGAGAAGCGGACAAACAAACAAACAGAAATGTTATATACAGAGACAATTCTGAAGGCTTGTTAACATCAGAGAGCCTGAACACATTTTATCTGTTGACAGGCAGAGCCTGTGCTCTGTCCTTGATGCCAAGAGGAGAGGTAATTGCTGGCCTAGAATTAGTACCAACAAAGGCATCCTTCATCTAAGAAGTGAGATGCCAAATCGCCATGCGATCTCTAGTTGTTATTTTCCCTTCCCCAATTATCTTTAAAATATAGTTGACATCTATTTATAAAAAGGAAAGAAATAATGAAATTTGTGTTATAGGATTCTGAGGGCGTTAGGATTATTATTTCAGTCATTTTTCAGATTCGATAGGGTAGATTCAAAGTTGCGAGCAGGTGTAGAGACTCTATGCAAGAGACAAAACCAATAATTAAATAATTGTAATTTGACCAAAAATTGCCCGGGAAGAAGAAAATTTCTCATTAATAAGAGGAATATGCCAGCAAAGCTATAGAATGATTTGTTGTTGTTCGATGAACGAGAAAACCAATCTTCTAATTCATAATACTATTACAGACCAATAAATGAAATAATCATTGCAGAAGTGGCAACACTGGATATGAACAATAGACAAGAGATAATGGCCAAAGGTATAGGAAAAAGGCTAAATACAAAAATCAAATGACCACATAGTTTATTTCATAATAAGTTTTTGAGAGCACTCATTATCAAGTAGAGTAGGAAAAATGCTAAATATGGCAATAAGAACCTAAACTAGAGTTAAATAAGGGTTTTGAGGGTTTCGAGGGCTTGGTTGGGGTCATTGGTGCGATGTTCCATTTTCCCTTTGTCTTTCTGCTCGGGGATGGTTGTTGGGCAAAGCCCTTTGCCGAGGATGGCACGTCGAGGATGGCACGCTGAGGATGGAGTGGGATAGTTGAGGATGGAAAACCACCTAATACCTCACATGTGAGCATCCTCAACACTTATGTGAACATAGACCAACACACAGAGGACTAAAAATGACTTAATTGGCATAACTATTTTGTAGATATTCGTAAACTACAACAAGAAACAGAAACAGAGGAGAACAAGGTCAAGGCCATTCACAAAGCATACTAACCATGCTTCTTAGGAATCTTTCATTCACCATTGGAACTCTACAAACGACCGAGGATGGCACGGGATGACCGAGGATGGAAAAACCACCTAATACCTCACATGTGAGCATCCTCAAAACCTATGTGAACACAGACCAACACACAGAGGACTAAAAATGACTCAATTGGAATAACTATTATATAGATATTCGTAAACTGCGCCAATAAACAAAAACAAAGGAGAACAAGGTCAAGGCCATTCACAAATCATACTAACCATGCTTCTTAGGAATCTTTCATTTTCCATTGAAACTCTGCAAACGGTCGAGGATGGCACACCGAGGATGGCACGGGACAGTCAAGCACGATAACAATGAAAATTCACAAATACCATCATGAAAAGCCGTAAACAACATCAAAGTATCCACAAAAACCATAAACCCTCAAAACCTGCCATAGAAAGTTTACAAAAAATCCAAATAGAGTTGTCTGTGTTGAAAAGCACATAGAAATTACTTGTAGGATGAAAATCCTATCGGATACAGGCCATGGATGGTCGCCGACCTTCCCCGGAGCTCGCCAGACTTTCTCCACACCTGAAACAACGTTTTCCACACTTGCAATGAGAAGGAAAAGCCATTAGACAACAAAAAAACACCGAAAAACCTGCACAAAACAACAAATTAAGAAATTACGTGTTAAAAAAGACCTTCCACCTCGAGCTCGGTAAAAGTGCAACCGGCTCCTCCCCAAACAACAAAACTACGAATAAGACCACCACCAGAAAAACCCTAAACAACCGGTGTTCCAGAACGACTAACAAATCCAGGGGGAAAACCACAAGAAAAGCAGAAGCGATGTTCCAACCACAAACCCTAAACCTCGAACAAACATTTGCATCAGCACCTGGATACCAGATGAAGCGCAGGTCCACAAACCCTAAACCTCGAAGAAACATTTGCATCAGAACCTCAATACTAGATGAAGCGCGCAAGTTCTCGGGTTGTCCCGCGCCATCCTCGGCGTGGGGCTTGGCCCAACAACCGGCCCCAAGTAGAAAGACAAAGGAAAAATGCAACATTGTAGGAATGACCCCAAACAAACGGAGGAAATGGCGCGGACACAAAATTTTATGTAATGACACAATGCCCAACATGTGGACCTCCATGGTGGACATGTGTTATACTGGATCCATGTGGATTGACATGTGGTTTTACGACGTTGCGGGGAGGGCGCACACGTAATGGCAGCCCTCCCCTATGTTTATTCTCACACCACGAAGTAGAAATTTCAAGACTTTTCTTTGTTTGGCTTTGTCCAAAGGTGATGTCGGTGCTATCATCATGGATGAACTTCCATACATGAAATCTTTTGTGGAAGAAACAACATTCACCATTCAAAACTGAGGATTTGTAAGTGATTACCATTGGGATTGATAAATTGATTTTTCTTTTAACAATCATTCCACTTAATAATTATCCATGACTTTTTAAATTTTATTTGTCGATATTGATCAGCTTATTTCGGCAGGTGTTTGTCACATCATCATCAACAGGTAAAGTCTATTTCGATCAAAATATTGGAGCTATGAGAAAATGGTGATCTGTTCGATTGCAACAATAAAGAAATATATCTTAATAAGGTATAATAGACTAAAAGTTATAGCTTTCCATCATATTACAAGTTTTGGTTTATAGTAGTGCTTACTCACGAACACCATAAACACTGTGTGTTATATATCCATATGTTAGTTGTAAATTATAAATTGTCTTAATAACTAGCAATGTCAACTAAAGTTTTCAAGATATTGAATTGTGGAAAATATAATGAATTCTATATGAACTCTTCTATTGTGGGCTAAATCAGATACACATCTGCCAATTAAAATTATATGTATATGAGATACATTTTCAATGAATAAAAATAATTTAGAAGATTTATTTTAGGTGATTGTTCTGGGTGCCATTACCTTGCTCTTCAATTTCAAGTTGGATAAGAAGATTTTGTACACAATTATTATACTAGAAATATTATGAAGCAAGTATATTGTTCTCTTCAATTTTTAAGTTTTTAAATACACATAAGCTAAATTCTTAAGTTTTTACATACACAACCGATTAGCTGACACTATGTTTAAACCAGAATAGTTATTGATATATTTTTATTGATTTCCAATATAAATGTTTGTAATAGTTATATAGAAAATAAAATAAAAAAACCAATTATTATTGTTGATTGTTCATATAATGATACATAATGGCATAGAGATGTAATAATATCACATTTATAAGCCATAATTGATATTTATTTTTCACACATAAGGGGAAGAGGAACAATCTTTTTCTATGGTTTAGTTGAAGTATTTTACACATAATTCAATAAATTAACAATATTAACCAAAACATAATCTATACACAAGTTATATTAATAATAATAATAATAATAATAATATCTATTTTTAAGGTCACGGTAAAGACAGACACCAAATTGGTGTATGAGACCCCTTTGTTTGTGGGACAAGGGACCCACCTCCACTCAACGATTTGACTACCCCCCTCTGGTTTTGAACCTATCACCTCTTAGGAGAAACACATGCTATTAACCATTGACAAATGAATATAAATGGTTGGTCAATCATGTTGGTCAATTAATTTGACGATGTGAGTTCATTATTGTTTGCCTTATTTGAGTTTGGTTATCTTAGAATTAACAAATTTTTGGGGTAGAATTTTGTTAATTTGTTAATTTTTAGAGATTTTCTAAAATAAATATTATTTATAGTTATATATAAATATTATATAATTATAATTTAACAATTTTATTACTAAATTACATTTTTTTTAATTGATTATTCACCTAAAATGTAAAGCAGTTTAGAAGTGGCAAAATATCCGAACCCTTTATTTATATGGTCAGAATTAGTATCGAATTCTCATGTGAATGCCTTGATTTGTTGCAGGTGTCATTATTTTTTGAAATTATAAATCTTCAGTAGCGATGTCAAGTGTTTAATAGAGGTAAATTCTCTCAAAATATTTTGCATGGTTCTAGGTGTTAATTATTCAAAATTCACTACTAGAATTGTTGGTGTTCTTAATGCATTTTTTTAAATACTAAAGAAAATCGGGAAACCCGATGCTTCTGTTTATAATTATTAAAAAAGAATTGTATTTATTATGTGAAAATCCAAACTGCTTTATTCACTATTTACACTTTTAACACATTGTTTAAAAGTTATTTTTATTTTAGTTATTTTATATTAAAACTTAATATCAATTGAGTTGTTTTAAATATAAAACTTAAGACAAAAATATTTTGAGACAAAAGTATTTTAAGACAAAATTTTATATTTAAGACAATGGTCACTTAAGACAATGCAAATTAAGACGAAACCCATTTAAGACAATTAACAATTAAGGCAAAATGATATCAATTTAAGAAAATATTATCTAACACTTGCAAAATTGACTATGACTATGCACCCTAAGTCTCCCAACTTGTAGGCTATTACTATCTCGTGCCTATACCAACAATGGTATTTCACTTTCCATTCACGTTATCTTATATAAAGACAATGATTGTTTACACTCTTCGTTTTGTCGCAGTAGCCAACTCTCGAGAAAGCGGCAACTTTTCCTCGCATGATTTTTCAGACACGAATTCATGTTTTCTCCCTTAGAGACAAATTGTCTGTCATTACATTCGACACTACTACATGGAGGGGGCTTTTAAGACATTTTTTTTTGTGACAAAATAAGCCCTTTGTATTAAAATTTAATTTTGTCTTAATGTCTTTTATACGAGGAGTTAGTAAAGAAGGTAAAGGTAAAGGATTAGTGGTCCTTCTTTATGTTGTTGATGGGTTCTTTAGGAAGGAAGTGATGGATGCAGACAAAAACTAAGGGGATTTAGGGTGATGGAGGCTGAAAAAAGGTGTGCTTGGTGAGAGGTGAGATGGAGGCACTTTCCCTTAATGTGGATAGGTAGTAATATAGTTGGACTACGTTTCAGGGTCTCCATTGATTATGTTTTAATATGTGCTATTTTACTGTTACATTTATTTTGAACACTACTTCTATCTGGTGGTTGTTGTTATGAATACATTGTTGTGCGGGAAATCCTGACTGTCATCAATAACATGGATTTAGATTCATGTGAAGGATGGTGGAGGAAAAGTACCAAATATCCCTTGGAAGACAATATGCCTACCTCAAAATCTCTACGATAGCTTTTGCAAGAAGAAGAACCTGAGGATAAAAGATTAGATTATGGAAGAATTAGTCAAAAAATTCACAAGGGTGGTAATTTTGGTTACAAGTGTGGAGGTAGATGGATTAAACATAGCCTTTGCTGGTGCAATTGCTGCTGCTATTGGGTGAAATACATCAAAGCATAATTATATGAGCTAGATTTGGTTTTTATCCTGATTCTGGATGATATCGGGGATATGTACTAGTTTTTTTTTGTTTCAAGGTACAATAATAAAAATTTGTTTTTCATTGTAGTTATTGGTCTACTCCGTGGTCTATATGATATGCACTAGCTGTTTGTTTATGTGGTATTTATTTTGAAACTTTTCTCCTATGGATCTTCCTCCTCCTTCCTTGGTTTTAGATTGGTCGATTGAGGGATTTTTGAGGATCTTAGCTGCTACCTACTAATATTCTCTGTGGTCTATCTGAGACATACTAGCTGGTTGTTTTATGTGGTATTTCTTCTGAGCCTTTTCTCTTGTGAATATTCCTGCTCCTCTTTTGTTTCGGATTGTTTGTTCTAGTGATTTCTGAGGATCTTTACTACTACGCAAATGCATTCATTTTGGTTGGTGGAGTTGGTAAAATATTTTAATTTTTAATTCGATCATGAAGGAGTCTCTAGGGGTCATTAATTGGTCTATGGGGACATTTATTTTCCAAGATGGCCATTTATTATATGAGGGACAATACATTAATTGTTTGTGTCGTCATTCAAGGTCTTAGCCAATTGTGTGCTTGATGAGATTTTTATGAAGGACATTGGAGAACAGTGATTGGTGAGGCTAATGTATTTGAAGGGGTTTCCTAGTGAATTGATTTGGTGATGACATACATCGAGTGGGGTCTATAATTGACAAGTGACATTATTTACCTTGTTTACATATTATATTCAGGTTTTTCTAAACACTACTACATAACGTATGTTTTGGTAATGCTCTCTACTTTGGTGCACATATAGGTGAGAATGCATAGTGTTTACGGTGTTGGTTGTACAATTTTCATTTACATTTATGAGTACAATGTGAGTTGGTATTGAAGGAAACTTAGGGAGTGACGTCTCATTACTCGATGTGTTGGTACATGCGAGTATTGAGGCAGAGAGTCATGGTTTCCCCAAGTCGAGAGTCTAGCTCTATGGAACATCTCCTATAATTGAAACTATACATGTGGATTTGAAGGTTTCGATATCTCCTTCAGGTATTAAATCCAAATGTGGTAATCCACAGAAAATGTTTTTCCATCGTTTGTAGAAAAAGAAGGTAGTTATGGTTGATATGGATTATCATAAAATAATTTTTGGTTTCGATGTTTTTTGGGACTAGAAGGTAGGATTACAGGAATGCGATTTGGTGGGTAAGTGGTATTATCTACTAATGGATGGATCTTAGATGTCATTCTGGGTTAAAAACATTGGTACCTTGTTTTTAATGTTGGGTTGTGTTATATTCTTTCCATGACTAGCCCACGTAGTTAACCGGGGGGTTAGAGGGGGGGTGAAGCCACTCCTCTGTTGTGCCTATTGCATAGCGGGGAGGGGGGATGACAGGGGGTTTGAATGGTGCAGGTAACCCCCCTCTATGGGGTCTGTGGCAGCGCCCCAAAAAATTTTGTTTTTTGGACTCTATATTAGGTTGGGCCTTCCTACCTATGGTTCTGTGCATGACTTTCACACATGGTTTTCGCCGCGATGGTTTTCGATCCATGGTTTTCGACGCGATGGTTTTCAGTCTATGGTATTGGATGTTTCGGCATGTATAAATATGTATTGCAACATTGAAAGGAACATAATGAAAAATCAAGGTGGTACTCCTGGTTTTGGGATCCAAGTGAAAATCTCTATGTATATGTGTTTTGTGTGTTATGCTCTCGCATTGCTTATTTTCTGTGTTTTTAGAATTCATATGCAGGTAACTTCTATATGGGGTTAAAACCTATGTTTGGTATCAGCGATGTTTTGGCTTCAAGGGGACGCCTTTTTTGCTTAGGGGTTTCGCTTGGGCATGTGGTAAGCCTTGTTTAGTGGGAGATCTATGAGATCGATTCTGGTGATGAAAGAAGATGGCGAGTAGTGGAAAGATAGAGATCGCGAAATTTAATGGTCAGAATTTTGAGTTGTGGAAACTCAAGATGGAGGATCTGTTGGTGGATAAAGATCAGTGGATCACGATAGATCCGAGTACTAAACCAATGGGAATGTCCGATGAAGAATGGAAGAAGTTGGATCAAAAGGCAAAGGGCACAATACAATTGTGTGTCTCGTATTCAGTATTGCTAAATGTATCAGGGGAAGCTACGGTGAAGTCTTTGTGGGACAAGTTAGGGACTTTGTACCAATCTAAGTCTGTGGTGAATAAATTGTTCCTTTGGAAAAAGCTCTATAACTTGAGGATGAAAGATGGAGACTTAGTGACAGAGCATTTGAATGCATTTAATATTGTGGTAAGTCAGTTATTATCTATTGATATTAAAATTTCAAATGAAGATAAGTGCATTAGTTTGGTGTGTTCTCTACCAGATTCGTGGGATAGTCTGGTTATTTCAATAGGTATCAATACAATTGCCTTGTAGCTTGATGAAATAGTCTCATCCTTGTTGACGGAGGAGATGAGATGAAAAAATATGCAGAGCCAGAATGATGATGCCTTGTCTATACGAGGATGGTCCCAGAACAAAAGCAAAAACAAGTCATCAAGTTGGAGATCTAAATCTATCGGGAGATCTAAATCTCCAGGAAAACCTATAAAGGTGGTGTGCTAGAAATGTGGAAAGGAATGGCACTAGAAAAGGAACTGTAAATTTAAAGCTCGTGATAAAGGAAAGGCATCTGATGATGCTCCTTCTGCAGAGGCAAAAACCACCTCAGATGAAGGTGGGGATTTGTACTTGGCTTCTTTAGTACAAATGTAGATCATGAGGCATGTTTGATTGACTCAGGTGCATCCTTTCACTTCACTCCCCATAGAGAGTGGTTCTGCGAGTATGAGAAATACGATGGTGGTGATGTCTTCTTAGGGGATGATA